>CM053266.1:67761607-67846607 GCA_028583415.1 Protea cynaroides | reverse complement strand
GACCCAACTTTAAATTAATTTAATTTTGTCTTGTTCCAAGAATTCAAACAAAATTTTGTACCGATCCAGTAAGGATGAAGTATTCTCGGAGTTCTCTATTGATACGACATGCTGTTTTTTCCATTCATTACCTTTCAGAATCAGTCGTGATCTTACAAACTTTACCAATGGTATGGACGAATTCCTTGCTTCATCCATATGTGTAAAAGATCCTAGCCGCACTTAAAAGAGGAGTCCCCCACCGTGGGGTTAACCAACCAAAAAATTTTTTGTTTTGAAACGAAGGAGTGAAAAAAAAAAAAAAAAAAAAAATAAAATTTATTTCGTTGCCCAACCCCAAAAAAACATTTAAACCAGGAACTGGCAAAAAGAAAAAAATTATGATGGATTACAAACATAAACATGAAGAGATGGGATGAAAATAAAAAAGTTCTATAACTAAATAGAAAAATTTATAGATCGCCTTTCTTTTTATCAAATTTTTTTTTCGTTTCGAAAATACTTGTTATATCATAGCGAATCCAACGAACCCATCATTTTAATGATATAATAATGTAAAAAAAAAAACCAAACTTATGAATATGAGATATTTATCCCTAAAAATAGAATCCGATCACCCTTCATCTCTTTGTATTTACATATTCTATTCTATTTCTTCACTTCCTCCTATGTGCTATGTGACTTTCTAGAGCCATCTAAGTGATGTGCGCGATACAAAGTTCATAATGCAGAACTCTTTTGGTTCATCCTATCTTCTATCTTACACTTACTATGTTTGATCTAGAAACTTCAAAATATTCCTTGAATATATGGAGTCGTAGAAGTGAAAATTGGTTTTTTTATCATTCAATGAGCGTCTTGTATTTCATAGAAATTGGGGGCAATATAATCCTTACGAAGGGGCCACCCTATCCAACTTTCAGGCATCAAGATTCGTTTCAGGCGTGGATGATTATCATAAGAGATTCCCAACATATCATAAGATTCCCGTTCTTGAAAATCCACACTTTTCCAAATCCAGAAAACAGACGGAATTTTAGGATTCCTCCTTGAGGCAAATACTTTTATGCATACCTCCTCTGGTTGATCCACACCATACTGTATTCTCGTAAGATGATATACACTAGCCAAAGGTCCAGGCTAATTTTTCGGGAATTTTAGACCAAATGATACAATGCGAGCAAAAGTTCCTAGATTCATGGAGATATAGAACAGCATATAAGTTATCATGTTTGCATATCCATCATTTGAGTCTCCAACAATTATTCCAATAATTACATATCCGATTTGACCTATGGACGAATATGCAAGCATACGTTTCATGCTTGTTTGAGTAATAGCAATGAGATTCCCCAATATCATGCTAAGAATAGCTAGGATTTCCAGGAGAAGATGATTGGGCTCCAAATCTGTCAAGAACCTATTCCAGATTTATTAACCTATGGGAAAACTAATGGACAGAGGGTTTCCCATTTCCAAAAATGACCCATCTTACACCCAATTAAAGAAGACTTAAAGACCTATAACTTCTCTGAATACCTCGAGTCCTAATTGAGAGGCTAAGTGGGTCTTAAAACCCCCACGAGATGTGATTCATGCACAGGTCAAACTGGTTCTAGATTCGAACCAGTATTCTTGTAAATTCAATATCGAATCATTGACTCCATGAAAAATTATTCTACTCATCTATTATAAAACAAGATTGATAGATCTAACTTTTCTTCTCAATTAGGCTAAAGCAGAATGAAGATCTAAGATAGAGATATTCAGCAAACAACATGATGCAAATTTCGGGTCTTGACTCTGTTCAGAGTCTATCCGAATTCAGTAAAAAAATCCACAATAAATTCAATTTTTATCCATATCACTCCAAACCAGTCTCAAAATTTAGAATTTTAATAGGGCTATCTTTCTTCTGAATACCAAAAATTCAGATCATGGGTGTAGGACCTAGTCTAGGTCGATTTACTGGGCACTATCATTCTGGCCCTTTTTTTGTACACAGCATGTTGTATGATTTTTCTTGGGATCTCCCCAGATCCAAATCAACTTAAGTTTTTTGAAGGATCTTTTTAACTCAGAGTGGTATCTCTCATAATTTCTTGGTGATTAGTTGACATCCTTTGATATGTTCAAGCCTAAACCCCAATTCCAGTTCCAGATCTGGGTCTTCCAAATCTAGTGTTCCATTCATGGAATTGTTTGCACAAGAAAATTTCTATGAATGGAACCCAAATTTGAATCAGAGAACCCTTTTAACATGAGGATTGAAGGAAAAATCATATCCATAGTAGATTCATCATAAAAAATACATAGAAATCCATACCTTTGAAGAGGTGTTATGCAGTTTCTACTTCTTATTATTTCTTCTTTTTCTTCTTTCTTCCTTCTTGTTTTTTTATCTTCCTCCAGCCTCCAGCCACGAAATTAAGGTTCCTCCCCCTCAAAATTTTGTGCACTCGTCCTATTGGACTCCCTCTTTTGACTAATAGATAGTCTCCCTCTCTTTGTGGGAAACAATCTCTCACTTTCCTCTTTCCATTCCTACTCTCTCTCCTTTCCTTCTCTTCTCAAACTCCTCCTAATCCACCCATCCCCACGACATTTAGCGTTAAGGGATCAGTAGAAATAATGACCAACCCCCTTGTGGTCCCCACTTAGTTAGCCAAATAGATCTCCTTATCTTATTAGGAGACTTTTTTTTTTTTATGTCAAATCCAACCCACCAACTAAGCGAAGGTTTTGGGGAAGGATATAGTGCATCAAAACATTGATGGCGGCCCAAATATAATTTATTATGATTTTGTCATTTTTCCATTCTTTCCCTCATTTCATTTTTCCTTTATTTTCTAGTTCTTTCTTTTCTTTCTACTTTTTCCTGAGAAAGAGAGGGGGGGTATAAAGGATTTCTCTACTCTCTTTTACTCATTTTGCTCATTCTCAAACCCTGCACCTAAGAGCAAGAGAGGAGGAGAAGAAAAAAAAGGCTTGGAGAGAGAGAGAGAGAGAGAGAGAGAGAGAGAGGAGAAAGGAGTAGATTTCTGCAGAAGGAGGAATTGCCATCGGATCCCAACCACTAGCATAAAGGAGCCAACAATAAGTACCTCGCCTCTATAGAAGGATAGGTTATAGTAGAATTATGGATTTAGGATTTTGTTACAAGGAAACTCATATCTAAAATCATGCCTTCGATCCTAACATGTTGATTATTGAATTCGTAATGATGACTATAACTGTTAAGGGTATAATGAATGAATCGAATAAGAGATAAATGCCATAGAATGACCATAAGATAAATCCTATAGTTGAGCCAAAGGATCAGATCGAAGCCAAGCCTGAAACATTACTACAAGGTTGTGTGGTCACTTCACTGGTTGACTAAATGGTACGACCAGTGAGTTTACCACAGACTCTCTGGAAGTGTCCCAAGGTTTGTGCAGTCACTTTAATGGTCGACAGTATGCACGACCACAGAATCGACCACACAATATCTAGTCGATATATGACAGGGACCACTAAGCCAACCAATCATTGATTGAAAACGTATTTTAGATACCAAACAAGGTTTCTGACTGCTATAACTTGATGAAATCAAACCCTAATCTAATTTCATAAATTGTTTAGGTTTTCAACTAATTCAAAGTAATTTTCAAAGCTTTGAAGAGGAACGAACATCACTTACAGGTGAAGGAACAAGGCCTAAACTAGTAGGATAATAACAAGCTACTCTTCTCTTTTATTTTCTGTTATTATGATGATGCTATGCTTTGTATAATTGTTTGTGCATCACACATGTCATCTAATTAAATGCTATATATCTTGTTTATGCATATTCATATTTTTGTTATGAAGATGATGATAGAAATATGCATGTGATGTGTTTGTGGTTGATGTATTGGATGGGGAGAGGTTGTAGCTTCGAACCATTCATCACATTAACAGCATCGTATCTCTGTTACCTTAGTGGAACTAGTACGTCATAGGGTATTAGGGGGGTGATCGCGGTGTGGTCTAGCCGATAGACCCTAGCTTTAACTCTATGGACCTATTGAGGGATGCTGGGGTAAGGCCTTGGATACAAAACTATGATGACATCTAGGATTAGTTAGACACAAATCCAATTTGTAAGCCCTCGCTAGTAAGGGCATATGTACTAGTATGGGGTAGGGTATCAGGGGGGTTCTGGTGGTGTGTAATCTGAGAACTCTTGCTTTATCTCTATTCTGTAGTGAGTGATGTGGAGCTACAGTGATGTGTGATCCATTAGACATACTTACACTCTCATGCATGGAGGTGTGGTGGCTGTCTATCCTTACCATAGCACATTGCAAACTTATACTAGACCAAATATATGAACTGAATACATGCATATGTTTGTGCGTTATTTTGTTTACTCACTGAGCTATGTTATGTGCTCACCCCTCGACATTGTATATTTTTAGTTGATGATGCAGGTACCACTGTCGAGGAATATATGAACGCGCCAACTTATGGACATGTGACGGCTATGGATGAGTAAGCTGTGGAAGACGAGCATGATTCTTCATGCGAGTGCTTTCAGTGTGTTTATGCTTAGAGTTAAATTTATATTTTGACTATGGGACATGTAATAGTTTATTTATAAAAAAATTTCATCTACACCCCATCAAAGATCGTTAACATCATCTACACCCACAAGAATGTCGAAACATCACCTAGGTCCACTAACTTTGGCTGTGGTAATCAAAGAAGTCCACTCTGTCAGTTGATTTCCGTTAGATGCTGACGTCAGGTGGATTGTAATTTTTGACGGACGAGAATACCCTTTTTGTAGCTTGAAAAGACCAATATACCCTTTTGATATTTGAGAGGTTACCTCCTCTATTTCGAAGACTACCATTACAAGACCCGGGCGAAACGTCAGCTTCAGAACCACGGGTTAGGTCTTCGGACAATTTCTTCTTCAGAGGATCTGATGAGAGGAGTGGCTGGACAACTGGTAAGGACACTCTATCGGACAACGAAGCAGGGGCAACCACTGCAGCAGTTGGAATCCGTTTGATATCGATAGGAGCAGCTCGTGGAAGATTATAAGAAACAGGAGGGCCACCGTACTCCATAGCAAACGAGAACTCCACATCATCCTCCTCAACGGAAATCGGAGCCCCAATAGACAACATCCTGCTAAGAACCGCCTTCATTTTCTGCGTCATTACAGTTTTTACAGAGAAACTTTATTCCCAGATTCCCAAAAATCCACTGAAACAGAACAGCATGGAAGTAGACTCAACATCCTGCTAAGAACCGCCTTCATTTTCTGTGTCATTACAGTAATGGGTTTTGCAGTTGCCGACGCGGTATTGTGGAAACGATGGAGTGCAGGGGCTTGGCCGCTAGTAACAGCGACTGCCTTTTGGTTCTTGTTCGAAGGGCTGGATACAGTCCGTTGCCTCTTGTCGCTCATGTGCTATTTCTTTTGGTTGTAATCTTGTTCTTGTGGGCGAAGTCCGCATCTCTCCTCAATAGGTACTGCCTTTGAAATTTTTGGATACATTTTGCTGTTTCCATAGATTTTGTCTCAAGCTCACATTACCGGAAAAATCTTCACGTCGCCAGAGAAGAAGGCTGTTTGGAATAAATCTTTTAAGTTTTTTAAAATTAAAAGGATAAAATATAAAAATGAAGGGTAAAACTGTATTTTAACAATTTTAGTGATTTCCGTCAGTTAACTGGACCTAGGTGATGTTTCTGCATTCTTATGGGTGTAGATGATGTTAACAATCTTTGATGGGGTGTAGATGAAATTTTTTCTGTATTTATTTATGTTTTGGTTTGTTTGGAGATAACTAGTTTAATATTTATTTATCTTGTTAGACACTTAGTTCATTATTAATAAATACTTTTATTATTTATTTTATTTTCTGATTGTAATGTGGAATGTGTTTGGTTTGGATTGTTGGCATGGTCCTACGAGACCCTGGTGTAAGCCGTTGGTTCCTATGACGATTAATTCACACTTCTGTTCGTCCAAAATTAAGGTGTGACAGTCGATCTTTATCTTTTGGCCTTCACTTGCTGTCAATTCAAATATTGGAATACATGCCTAGCCACATTTTCTTTCATTCCTCTCCACCAATATAATCTCTTCAGGTCATGGTACATTTTAGTACTTCTAGGATATACCTAATACGAGGTGAAATGGGCTTCTAGCATTATTCTGTCTCTAAGGTCCAAGTCTTCACTTTCAGGTATACATAATCATCTTCTATATCTCAGGACCTTATCTACATCCATTGTAAAGTCAAGATTTGGCTTACCCTTCTCCAAATCTTCTTACACAGTTCTCAGATATGGGTCCAATAAAATTACTGCTTTCACTTCGTCCGTCAAATCTGATAGGATCTTCAATGCTGCGAACATAAGTGAAAACTTGTGTATAAACACTTGCTCTATTGGATCATTCTAAGTTTTTATTATATGCTATTCTTTACCCCAATCCGAAACTGTTACTGTGGAACACAAGGTGGGGTTTGTACTAGGTCCTCCTTCTAGCTTCATTATTCGCTTTCTGCTCAAAGCGTCAGCTACTACATTAGCCTTGCCTAGGTCATACTGAATATCACAGTCATAATCCTTCAGAAGTTCCAATCACCTTCTCTGCTTCATGTTCAACTCTTTCTGAGTGAAGAGATCAGTAAGGCTCTTGTGATTTGACTTGATCTAGAAATTTTTGTCATATAGGTAATGCCTCCAAGTCTTGATTGCATGAATCACCACCACTAACTCCAAATCATGCGTAGGGTAATTCTTTTCGTGTTCCTTCAGTTGTCTTGAAGCATAAGCAATCACTTGTTTACTTTATATTAGCACGCATCCCAAACCTAATCCAAAGGCATCGGTGTACAAGATAAATGGCTGTCCTAGTACCGCAATGGCCAAGATGGGAGTCAATATTAGCTTTACTTTCAATATTTGGAAACACTCTTCACACTTATCGGTCCAAACAAAATTTTCTCCTTTCTTGATTAGCTTGGTAAGAGATACTGTGATTCTAGTAATCCTCTACAAACCGTCTATAACAGCTAGCTAACCCCAAGAAACTCCTAATCTCGGCAACATTCTTAAGTGCTTCCCACCCTACAATTGCTTTTATTTTACTGGGGTCTACTTTTATTCCTTCTCATGATACCACATGACTTAAGAAGGTTACCTCGTTTAATCAGAACTTACATTTCTTGAATTTTGCATCAAGCTTTTCTCTTCTCAACCATTGTAAGGCTGCTCTAAGATCCATTGCATGAGTCTCTTTGTCCTTGGAATAGACCAAAATATCATTGATAAAAACTATGACCAAAATGTCCAACATGTCATAGAATACTCGGTTCATAAGCTCTATAAAAGATGCAGGTGCATTGGTCAATCCAAAAGACATAACCAAGAACTCATAATGCCCATACCTGGTTCTGAAAGCTATCTTTGGAATGTCACTATCCTTAATCTTCAATTGATGGTATTCTGACCGTAGATCAATCTTGAAGAACACCTTTGCACCTTGTAACTGATCGAACAAGTCATCAATCCATGGCAAAGGGTATCAATTCTTGATCGTGAGCTTGTTTAATTCTCGATAGCCTATATACAGTCGAATACTACCATCTTTCTTCTTCAGGAACAACACTGGTACTCCCCATGACGATATACTTGGTCGAATAAAATTCTTGTCCAATAACTCTTGCAGTTGAGTCTTCAATTCCTTTAACTCAGTAGGAGCCATCTGATAGGGTGGCTTAGACACATGTGCCGATCCTGGTAATAAGTTTATAACGAACTCAATTGCTCAATCAGGTGGCAATCTGGGTAAGTCTTCTGGAAACACATCTGGAAATTCATGTATAATTTTAATATCTTCCATCCGTGGTACTTCTTGGTAATATCCACTACAGATAACAGATATCCAACTCTACCCGTTTCAAGGCATCTCTTCGCCTTAAGCACTGAGAGAATAAGCTTTCGTTTATGAGGAAGTTTGGTCCCAACAAAACTAAATTTTGCACTACCCTTTCCTTTGAATGACAACTTCTTCTCAGCTCAAAGTAGACTCATAGAATGCTGAGACAACCAGTTCATTCCTAAGATGACATCAAAGTCTACCATCTCAAGCTGAACTAGGTTCACATCCAGACTTCGTCCATTAACAAAACTAGACATGATTTATAGCACTTATCTAACACAACCTCTAGTCCCAATGGTGATCTTACTAATAGCTTAAGGTCTAAAGGTCTGAGAAGCATGTTAAATTTATTTCCAAAAGAGACATACACAAAAGAATGGGTAATCCCAGAGTCAAAGAAAACTTTGGCGGGTACACCAGCTATGGTTACAATACATGTAGTTTTTACCTAGGTTTTGTCTACGTGCTCACATAAAAGTACTATAAAAAATAAAGGTCAGATCATACCTATGACCACATTAGGTGATGTGACAGCATCTTCAGAAGTCACGACATACACTTTTCCTTCCTGTAACTACTTTTGGGGCTTAGGGCATGCCTTTGCATTATGCCCCATTTGGTCATAGTTGAAGAACTTGATATTTGCAGTGAGTTGACCAGGTTGAGGTGATACCGTCTAGGTCATCTTAGCTGCCCCATTAGTGTTGTATGGCTGAAATGGTTTGAAGGTCTTTGAGCTTCCTCTATTAAATGTATTTTCATTTGACCTCTTCAAACCATGATTTTGAGCAAGGTAGCTCTCTTTCTAATTGGACTCTACTATTCGAGCAATCTGCATAGCCTCATTGTATATCTTCTTCTCCAAACCCCACACATGTTCTCAAATACTTTTCCTTAGTCCCATAACAAACCTTCGAGTCTTAGTATCCTGCTCTTCCATACTTGTGGGAGCAAAGAAGAATAACTCTTCATGATGTTGCTGGTAGGCATCAACAGACATCTGACCTTGGTACAAACTCAAAAATTCCTTCTCCATTTGATCTTTGAAATTCTTGGGAAAATACTTCTCAGAGAAGGCTTCTTTGAAGATAACCCAAGTTAGCTGAGTGTGCTTGGTTAAAAGATATCTGCCCATAGACTTCTACCAGTGATTTGCATCATTTCTTAGCATGAAGGTTACACATAATACTTTCTCTTCTTCAATTATGGTCATCATGAGAAAGTTCTTCTCTATCTCATCAATCCAATGAGCTGCCATAAAGGGTTAGACATCTTACCTGAGAACGTCTGAGGCTTTATCTTTAGAAATCGTTCCGCAAGCCTTGAATGATATTGCAGCCCATAAACTCCATACATCAATGGTGGATATTGGTAACCACCTGAGTACATGCCCTGCTGTGCTCTAAGATTCTACACTGGTGTGTACATTACTGGGATTCGTTATGCTGTAGGCACCGCATTATTACCAACAAGTGCTGGAGGCATAGTGTTATTACCAACTGATACCATACTGGTCTGACCTGGAAGTGTTGGTGTAGCATTGGAAGCTTGGGTAGAAATTCTCATGGCAACTTGCATAGCCAGTAACATCTACTGTTGTTCCTATACTTGTCATACCATATTTGTCACAACCGTAGCCAATTTAGTTGGTGGTCCTGGTAAGTTGGTTGGGTTGGCCTGGTTGTTCACACCTGGAGGTGCATCATTATTCCCTGCTTATTCTTTTGGGTTTTCATTCACATTTTCCACACCAGGTGGCAGTGGGGTCGGGCTTCTGCCTCTTCGACTATTTTTGTGAGTACAGAGTACCATTTCAGACTATCGACTATCGAGGTTTCTGGATAGCCAATAGGTATGAGACAAGATACAACATATGACAGTGTATAAGGTTAGTCTCGTAATATATGAAAATCCCTAACAAATAGAACCAAACAGAAGACATACAACTCAAAAGAAATCTGTCCGATCGCCCTTGACCGGTCGTGTATGGAGCGACCAATGAGCAATCTGGACAAACTCTGGGAACATTCCCGAGAGCTTCTAGTCGACTCATCGATCAACTGACTAGTCATCTATTTAAGTTGAATCGCTCGACTTGTCAATCCAAAATCTATTTTAAAATGTGATTCAAGTCATTTTTTTCTCCTATTTTCTCCTTGTCTTCTCTGAGTTGCGTCCCTACACAACTCCGGTGAGTTGCTTACAGTACCTACCGGACACTTCTCAAGACTCTTTCCTCCAGTTGACAACTTCCATTCCATCCCCAGAGGTAAGTTCTTAATTTCTTTCATCTCTAGTTTTTCCTAGGTTTTCTCCACTTTTCTTATCTTTTTAAAATTAAAAACTTTTCAACCAAATGAATGTTATTTTCTTCACTTACGTTTGATGTTGGGCACCCAACGGACGAAAGCCCTCAATAAATTTTGGGTTTCATTAGTTGGTTTGCTCAAAATCTTGAAAATTAATGTTTTTGCCCTATAATTTGGGGTTTTGCCCAAATTTTTTATTTTCATGTAAATTCTCAAAATTTATTGCAATTCCCTATTAGATGATCATTGCAGGATGGTTTGTCACTTATGTAAGTCCTCCTATCCATGTAATTGGGCGAAAGTGAAGATTTAGACCATTTTATGTCATTATGCTGCCGAAATTTATAAAATTTTGACTAATAGAGTTTTAATTTGTTAGGTTTTTTAGCTTCATTATGCCTCACACCAAGAATGTATGTGGTTGCAATGATAACCCTCCTCCTAAGCAGTTTGACGCATTACGCTTTCGCTCAGCTGAACAAGAAGCTAGAGGTAAGGTGATTCGTGAAACTGCCAGACTTAGCCAGGTTTGGCATAGAGGCAGCATTTGATGCTATTGGGTGGCTACCTGTGACCCAGTACCAAGGGTCAACACGTCCTGACCTGGTCAAGCAGTTGTACTACAACATCCACTTGGAGGGCAATCTCGAGGATCTTGATAGGGGCAGAGAGCTGAGGATCACCAGCTAGGTGAAAGGTATTCCGATCTCATTTGACACTCATCAGTTGGCAGGGCTCCTAAACATCTCAAATGCTAACGAACTTGCTTACTGCGTACCCAAAGAGCATAAATTTATGAGGGAAGATCTGCACCTTGAGATTAGACACTGGATTATGCAGGAAGGGCTTTGGGAGTTGAAGGCAGTCAACCTATGCCTTGAACCTCGTGTTTACTGTCACATTATCCAACACAACCTCATCTATAAGACCGAACTCTACTAACTTTGTCTAACCGTGTCGTGCCAGGTCTTCCCATCATTCCTAGACCAAGTGAACCGAGCGTGTGAAGATAGATCACAAACCAGGTATGAGAATCGAGTTAAAAACACTAAAAACATATCTAAGGTCGCATGCCTGGGTAGGTATGGTCGACCATAAGGAAAGGAACAAAAAATCTCAAATCCAGAACCCCACGGTCGATGATTTTGACCCTACGGTCGATGGTTTATGCCATCGTATGATCGACCGTGAGAACCCAGATCAGACTCTGAGTTTTGAAAACTTTCCTTAACTAAGGGATTGCTTTCCTAATTGAAAGAGGACTTTATATGGAGTGTTTTTCTCTATATAAAGGACGTCCCTCAGCCTTTTTTCACTCTTTTAGAACATTAATAAACCCTAGAGAAAGAGAAGGAAGAGAATGAAGAGAAGGAGAAGAAGAAAAAGCTAAGGAGAAGAATTTGCTGAGAAGAGATTGGCTCTCTATCACATGCAAAGGTATGAAACGAATCTCTGGAGATGTAAACTTTAAAGAATAAGATTTCTATGGAGAATAGGCAATATCAACCTATTATGATCTATGTGATTTCCTTGAGAAAATCCCAAGGAGAACCATGAGGAGTGAATTTGATGATTATGGTTGATAAGAAATTACTAATGATGGCTATAGGATGACCTTAGAATAAACCCCATTAAAGAACAGAAGAATTAACTCAGGAAGAACTTGAATTTCATGTAGACTGTGACCAAAAATCTCAAGGTCGCAACTACGATTGACCATAGCATGACCAGTATGACCAGAGGATCGACCATAGGCATTCGGTAAGATTTTAGAAATCATATGGTCGCAGCTATGGTCGCACCATATGCGACCGTAGAGTATCGATCGTAGGCAGTAAGGTCAATATAGCATGAGACCATAGGACCAATCAGACACCTATCAATGCTCTGTTTCGATTTTCAACTACTGTAACATGTCACATATGAACCCTAACTTAAATTCATATAACTTTTAGGTTGTTAAATCAATTCAAAGAGAATTTCAAGGCTTGGAAGGACATCGAGTATTGCTAACAGGTGAGGGAAAAAGAAACCTAAACTAATTAGATAATAACAAACTGTTTATTTTTATTGAGTCCAATGCCATGATTGATTCTATGCTTGTATGCTTGTAATGTGCATCTCACATGTCATCCAATATTCCTGCTATTACTGTTCATGCATATTTAATTCCGTTGACTTATAACATGATGATGATGTTCATGCATATTTAATTCCTGCTATTACTGTTCATGCATATTTAATTCCGTTTATTTTTTTTGGTGTGTTGGATGCTAGTCGAGCATCAGGGAGTCGAGCATCAGGGGGAGGACGTGGCATGGTGGTCTTCAACCTCGTTACCAGACTCTAGCTCTATCTCTACTCAAGTCTTGCCCACTAACATCATCGTATCGCCATTACCTTAGCAGAACTATTACGTCGTAGGGCATCAGGGGAGGTGGTCTCGGACTGTGTGGTCTCTGACTCTGCCGGGGGGCCTTAGCTCTATCTCTATGGATGTATTGAGGGATGCTGGGGTGAGACCTTGGATACACTGTTTGGCATTAGGATTGGTTAGTTGTGAGCCCAGTTTGTAAGCCCTCGCTAATAGGGGCTTACGTGTTGGTATGGGTAGGGCATCAGGAAAAGTGTTGGCGGTGTTTGATCCGAACACTTTACCTCTATCTCTATTCCATGGTGGGTGCATGTGGGATGGCAATGGTGTTTGATCCATTGGAAGAATTCACACACTCATGTATAGAGGTGCAGTGGCCACCAAACCTTTCTATAGCACATTGCAAACTTACAAACCAGACCAAAGATATGAATTGAATGCATGCATATGTTTGTTACATTGTTTTGTTTGCTCACTGAGCCATGATGTGTGCTCACCATTTTGATGTCGAATATTTTTAAGTTGATGATGCAGGTCCTACCATTGAAGAATATATGAATGCACTAATGTATGGACACGTTGCAACGATGGACGTAGAAGCTAAAGAAGATGCACATGATTCATCATGCGAGTGCAACCATTGTATTTTTTTCTTAGGTTTAGTTATAGTTTGAACATCGGATATGTAATTGATTATTTATTTTTATGTCTTTTGGTTTTGAGATAATTGGATTAAATATTTATTTATCACTGTTAGACTCTCAGTTCATTATCTGTAAGACTTTCACTTATTCATTTATTACCTCTGATTATTAATGTAGAATGTGTGTGTGGTTTGATATGGTGGGTACGACCTATGCGAGATCTTGGGTGAACCATTGGTTTATTGGCTGTTCATCACACCATTCTGGTTAGACCAGAATTGGGGTGTGACAACTTGGTATCAAAGCATCTCAGGTTTTACCTATTGACCTAACTACTTCCACATGAGTCATGAACTGAGTTAGGATAAAATTAAAAGCTGTAATAAGAACACACCATAAGCACCTGTATTGTATGAGACATAAACTAAGAAAGAAAATAATGCACACACACACATATATATATATATATATATATATATATATATATATATATATATATATATATATATATATATATGCCGAATAAAAACAAAACAAATGTACATCAAATTCAGAGTACAGTCCATAATCCGAACAGTTACTCTATAGTATAAAAAAGAAAAAGATATAAATGGCAATCATGGAGCTGGAGGTGCTAGAGGAGGAGGTGCCTCACGATCTCTATCATAGTCCTCAGCATATACTCTCGTAAGCCAGGCCACCTGAGTCTGAGTCGCTCGGAGACTAGCTGTCAGATCCTCTACCCGCCGATATGTAGAGCACTGGGCATCTAGAAGCTCTCTACTCTCCAATCAGTCATGCGCTGAGCCTTTCTAATCTCACGTAACAGTCCCATCATGTCGTCTGGTGGTGGGCTTGAAGGGCTAGCTGAATGAGAAGCCCTAAAAGAGCCAGCTCCAGTAGAATGCTATGGTGATGGAGGAGGGATGGTATCCACATCCATGTACATCCGATCATCATCCTCCTCATCATCACCCTCATGTGCCTCTGCTGCTACCTCTGCTGTTGCTGTCGTTGCCGCCTTTGCATCTGCTGCTGCTACCCGAGTGAGAGGACGTCTCATAGCATTTCTCTCATCATCACTGACCTGTATCTCTCTGATGCCCATCCTGTTGATGGCCTCCCAATCAAGGTCAGCTGAGAAGGTGTACTCAACGATCCTCTCATCCACTAGGTCCACCTATAGACGAGTAAGCAAGGTGGAGATTAGTCGTCCGTAGGGTAAGTTGCCTCTCTAGTCAGGCAACGTAGCTCGGTGCATGGTCCGGAGAATAATATATGGGAGGCAGACATGCTGCCTAGTACAGATACAGTATAGAAGGTACTGAGTCAGCTGTGAGATCATCTCATAATGTTTGCCCTGGGGAATCAGATTATGCTTGATAATCTTGCAGTAGACACGTGGCTCTGGACGCAGGTTGACTGCTTTTACCTCCCAGCGGTCATCCCAAAGAATTTGACTATCTATCTCTGCACCCATCTATGTAGATAGAAACTGTGGCTCTGGGTGCACAGTAAACCAACTATCCATCATTGGAGATATCTAGGAGATCAGCCAACTCCTGGCAGTTGAAAGAAATCGGAACCCCTTTCACCCAACTGGTGATCCAAAGCACTCTACCCCTCTCTACATCCTCTAGGTCACCCTCCACTTGAAGGTGACAGTAGAACTGCTTAACCAAGTCTGGGCGAGTGCAAGCCTCGCATAGGATCACTGGAAGCCACCCCATATCGCCAAATGCCCTCTCCACATCAAACAGGGCTAAGTGGGCTAGGTTCACACATCTACCCCCTTCAACCTTCTTTAGGTCAAACCAAGGATATCGCACTTTTGCTTCCACAAACTTGAAGTGAAGTGGGTCATGGACTCGAGGAACTTTGGTACGAACGATGATAGATATAATAAAAGAAAATAAGAAAAATAAGTTAGAAAATTTAGAAAAATTTGACAGCATAACGACGTAAAAATGAGAAAAAACCTCACTTTTCACCCAAACATTGGGCATGAGGACTTACATAGGTCCCAAACCATCCTGCAATGCATATTCAATCGGAAATTTTAACTAGGTAGGTCGAATTTGAAAAATTTTGACAATTGGGCAAAAACCCCAAATCTTAGGTCAAAATTGGGATTTTTAAAATTTTAACCAAACCAACCGATGAAACTCAAATTTTCTTGAGGGTTTTCATCCATTGGGTGGCCAATAGCAAAAGCCCCCAATAAAAATCGAATTTTTACGGACAAAAAAATATTAAATAGAAGAAAACACTACAAATGACAAAAACCCTAGGTATGAAAGCTTGAACTAGGAAGAGAGTGGAGAACATACCTTGTGAAATGAAATGTAGGTCGTAGATCGAAGGAAAAATCACCAAGTTTGTATGGTCGACACTGCAGCAACTCACTGGTGGCGAGTTGAGTAGAGACCGTAAGAGAAAGAAGTAGAATGAGAGGGAAAATTCTCGAAATAGGGTTTTAAAAACTGATTTTGGATCTTACGGTCGCACAATTCGACCAAAACCATCGACCGTAGGATCGACTGAATGATCGACCATAGGGTCTCGGTAAGTTGCCAGGGATGTGATGGTCGCACCTAAGGTCGCACAACATGCGACCGTAGGCCATCGACCGTATGACCTACTATTGTGTACATTTTGATTATGTTTGAACTTTTTCCTATTGATTTTTTTTCTCTCGCCTTCCATTGTGAGACTAACCCAATACTACCATCATATCTTGTCTCACATGTACAACCTTTCCAAGTACCATTCAACCAAGAGTTTAAATGGTTGGATGCAGAGTAAGCAGAAGGAGACAAAATACAAACCCATCTCCACCACCTATGGAGACTAATGACAATGAAGGTCAACAAGGACGGGAAGGAAATATTGGAACTCAGAATGCTGCACCTCCGAATGTGTACACCCAAGCCAACCCAACCAACCTACTTGCACCACCTACAGATTTGGCTACTGCGGTGATGAATTTTGCACAACAATTGCAGTAAATACAGCAAGTGCAAGCCAACATGCAAGCTGCTATGGGAATTGCTTTCCCAGCTGCAAACACGACACCTCTACCTGCAGGACAAACTAGTACTACACCTGGTGGTAGCAACACTATACCTCAAGCACCGCAGACACCAGCAGTACAAGGCCAAGTGCAAAACCCTGAAACACTGCAAGGCAGGTATAACCGAGGAAATTATCCGTACCAACCACCTATGTATGGAGCATATGCACAGTATCAGCTTGATCACTCCAGACTGATCGAGTGTTTCCTGAAGTTAAAGCCGAAGGAATTTACAAGCAAGCCATCAGATCCGTTATGACCAGCTCACTGGATCAATGGGATGGAAAGAACTTTATGATGATGACTATAAATGAAGAAGAGAAGGTATTATGTGCCCTTTTTATGCTGAAAGGTGATGCGCACCATTGGTGGAAATCTACTCGGAGTTATCTGTTAACAAAGCACGCCCAACTAACCTGGGCTATCTATAAAGAAGCTTTCTTCGAGAAATATTTTCCCAGGAGTTTCAGAGATAAAATGGAAAAGGAGTTTCTGAGTCTGTATCAGGGACAGATGACTGTAAACGCATATGAACAGTGTTATGAAAAATTGTTTTTCTTTGCTCCCTCTAGCATGCTGGAGGAAAATACCAAAACCTGAAGGTTCGTCATGGGACTTAGGGGAAGTATCCGTGAGCATGTATTGGGACTTGAAAAGAAGATTTATAATGAAGCTGTACAGATTGCTCAAGCATTGGAATCAAGCAAGAGGGAAAGTTATTTTGCTCAGAACAGAGGTATTAAAAGGCCTAATGGTAACTCATACAATGAAGGAAACTCAAAGACATTTAAATCCTTTCGTACTCAAGGCTACAATGCTGCAGCCAAGACTACTCCGATAGCCCAACCTCAACAGAAGCAAAGTAATGCTGAAGTTAAATGCTTTAACTGTAATCAAGTAGGACATTATTTAAGGGAGTGTCCTAAGCCAAGGAAGCAGCTACAACAAGGTTTATGCAGTTACATCTGAGGATGCTGATGCATCGCCTGATGTGGTCACAGGTATGACTTGAACAGTTCATTTTGTACTATCTTGTGTGAGCATGTAGATTAAATTAAATCAAATCACAGGTATCATACCTATTAATGGCTTACCGGCCAGAGTACTCTTTGATTCCGGAGCTACTCATTCTTTTATATCTGTGTCGTTTGGAAAGAAGTTAAATTTACTCCTCAGACCTTTAGACTACAAACTGCTTGTACGATCACCTATGGGATTAGAAGTGGAACTAGACAAAGGTTATGGACCATGTCCAGTTCTTTTCGACTTGAAGATTTTGGATGCAACCTTAATTTAACTCAGATGACAGACAACGTTATCTTGGGAATGGATTGGTTAGCTCGGCACTCTACAAACCTATTATGTACAGAAAAGAAATTGACATTTAAAGACAAGGAAGGAGCAGAGTTTAGTTTTGCGGGAACCAAACTTTCCCATAAACGAAAACTCATTCTCTCTACAATGAAGATTAGAAAATGCCTCGAGAAAGGAGGAATTGAGTATCTAATATCCGTGGTCGACCTCACCAAGGAAGCACCACGAATGGAAGATATTGAAGTTGTGCAATGAATTTTTGGATGTATTTCCTGAGGAACTACCAGGACTATCACCCGACCGAGTGACAGAGTTCGTTATAGATCTTATACCCAAAGTAGCACCAGTATTTAAAGCACCTTATCGAATGGCTCCTACTAAACTGAAGGAATTGAAGGTACAATTACAAGAATTACTGGATAAGGGTTATATTAGACCCAGCATATCACTATGGGGAGCGCCAGTATTGTTCGTAAAAAAGAAGGACGGTAGCGTTCGACTGTGTATAGATTATCAAGAATTGAATAAGCTTACAATCAAGAATCAATACCCGTTGCCTCAGATTGATGACTTGTTCAATCAGTTGCAAGGTGCCAAAGTGTTTTCCAAAATTGATCTTCGGTCAGGATACCATCAATTGAAGATTAAAGAAGGTGATATTTCGAAGACAACATTCAGAACCAGATATGGACATTATGAATTTTTAGTCATGCATTTTGGATTGACTAATGCACCCGTAACTTTTATGGAACTCATGAATCGGATATTTCATGATATGTTGGATACGTCAGTCATTGCATTTATTAACGACATACTAGTCTACTCCAAGGACAAAGAAATTCATGTCATAAATCTAAGGGCTGCTCTACAGCGACTAAGAAAAGAGAAGCTTTACATAAAATTTATAAAGTGTGAGTTTTGGCTAAATGAAGTCGCTTTCTTAGGCCATGTTGTATCCGCTGAAGGAATTAAAGTGGATCCTAGTAAGATTAAAGTCATTGTGAAATGGAAAGCACATATGAATGTTGTAGAAATCAGAAGTTTCTTAGGTTTAGCTGGTTACTATCAACGATTTGTGGAAGATTACTCTAGAATCATCGTACCTTTCACCAGTTTAACAAAGAAAGGAGAAAAGTTCATTTGGATTGATAAATGTGAAGAATGTTTTCAAACATTGAAGGCTAGATTGATATCAGTGCCCATCTTGACTATTTTGATCCTAGGACAACCATTTATCTTGTACACTGATGCGTCTGGGTTAGGTTTAGGATGTGTGCTTATGCAAGGAGAACAAGTAATTGCTTATGCCTCAAGACAATTGAAGACACATGAGAAGAACTATCCCACTCATGACTTGGAATTAGCAGCAGTAGTACATGCTGTTAAGATATGGAGACATTATTTGTATGGAGAGAAATTTCAGATTAAATCAGATCATAGGAGTCTCACTCATCTTTTTAATCAGAAGGAGTTGAACATGAAACAAAGAAGATGGCTGGAATTACTGAAGGATTATGATTGCGATATCCAGTATCATCTAGGAAAAGCTAATGTAGTTGCTGATGCACTAAGCAGGAAAGCTATGATAGAATCCCAAGACGAAGTTAGTGCAAATGCTATGGTGTGTGTCATAGGGAGAGTATTTAATTATGGTAAAGAGCAGTTTATGATTGATATTCTGAATGAATCAACTGACCAAGGGTTTATTCATTTATTCTCAAACATGTTTGCTACATTGAAGATTGTACCTGATCTATTAGACGAAGAGAAAGTCGTTATTAAATCAAACCCTTATCTGAGAATGGTGCAAGAAGACCTCGAAAAAGGTAGGACTACTCCTGAGTTCACCTTGGACGTTGAAAAGGTACTAAAATCAAAAGGAAGGGTATGTGTTCCTAAAAATGAAGACTTGGATATTAGACATAGACTAATGGGGGAAGCTCATACCCCTGCTTATTCGGTACATCCTAGAAGTACGAAGATGTATCATGATCTGAAGAAACTATATTGGTGGAGAGGAATGAAAGCGGATGTAGCTAATTGTCAGCAAGTAAAGGCTGAAATGCAAAGACCTACAGGATTATTGCAGCCACTGCCAGAACCAGCATGGAAATGGGACTGCATCACTATGGACTTCGTCACCGGGTTACCATTGACTCCCCAAATAGTTGACACGGTTTGGGTGATTGTGGATCGTTTGACCAAGACAGCTCGTTTCATAGCTATATGACCTTAGTATACCCTAGAGAGATTAGCTAAGCTTTATGTAGATAATATTGTCCGATTATATGGTGTACCAGAAAGCATTGTGTCTGACAGAGACCAATGCTTTACCTCAAAGTTTTGGGAAGGATTACAGAAGGCTATGGGTACAACATTGAAGTTTAGTACTGCATTCCATTCCCAGACAGACAGACAGTCGGAACGTACTATTCTGATTTTAGAAGACATGCTTCGAGCTTGTGTTATTGATTTCAAAGGTTCATGGGATGAGTAATTACCATTGATTGAGTTCGCTTATAACAACAGCTATCAAGCAACTATACAAATGTCACCCTATGAAGCACTGTATGGTAGGAAATGTCGGACTCTTTTATTTTGGAATGAAGTTGGAGAACGGAGTATTATTGGACCAGAGTTTGTTGAAGAGACTTGTCGAGTAGTCGACATTATTGAGGAAAGAGTTCGAATAGCTCAGAACCATCAGAAGCAATATGCAGATAATCGATGCATAGATCTCAAATTCACCATAGGCGATAAAGTATTTCTGAAAATATCTCCTATGCATGGTTTGAAAAGGTTTGGACTGAAGGAAAAGTTATATCCCAGCTATATTGGACCTTATGATGTTCTAGGTAGATATAGAAAAGTAGCATATCAGTTAGCACTACCACCATCCATGTCAAGTGTGCATGATGCATTTCATATCTCATTACTGAGGAAGTACGTCAAAGATCCAATACACGTGTTAACAACGGATCCACCGGATTTGACTGAAGATTTGACGTCCGAAGTAGTACCTTTTGAGATCACTAGCTGGAAGGTGCAACGTCTTTGCAACTGCGACATTTACTACATTAAGGTTACTTGGAGAAGTTAAAATGCAGAAGAAGTTACATGGGAAGAAGAGAACGCTATGCCGAAGCAATATCCTCACTTATTCGACTCGGAAGGTATGTGCAATTTTGAGGATGAAATTTATATAAGATGGGGGGAGTTGTAAGACCCGCACTCCACTAACTTGGTCTAACTGTGTCGTGCCAGGTCTTCCCATCATTCTTAGACCAAGTGGATCGAGCGTGTAAAGATAGATTACAAACCAAGTATGAGAATCGAGTTAAAAACACTAAAAACATACCTAAGGTCGCATGCCTGGGTAGGTATGGTCGACCATAAGGAAGGGAACCAAAATCTCAAATCCAAAACCCCACGTTTGATGATTTTGACCCTGTGGTCGACGGTTTATGTGATCGTAAGATTAACCGTGAGAACCCAGATCAGACTCCAAGTTTTGAAATCTTTCTTAAACTAAGGGATTACTTTCCTAATTGAAAGAGGATATGGAGAGTTTTTCTCTATATAAAGGACATCCCTCAGCCCTTTTTTACTCTTTTAGAACATTAGTAGACCCTAGAGAAAGAGAAAGAAGAGAAAGAGAAAGAAGAGAAGGAGAAGAAGAAAAAGCTAAGGAGAAGAATTTGCTGAGAAGAGATTGGCTCTCTATCATAGGCAAAGCTATGAAACGAATCTCTGGAGATGTAAACTCTAAGGAATAAAACTTTTATGGAGGATAGGCAATATCAACCTATTATGATCTATGTGATTTCCTTGAGAAAATCCAAGGAGAACCATGAGGAGTGAATTTGATGATTAGGGTTGATAAGAAATTACTAATGATGGCCAGAGGATGACCTTAGAATAAATCCCATTGAAGAACAGAGGAATTAACCCAGGAAGAACTCGAATTTCATCTAGACTATGACTAGAAATCTCAAGGTCGTAGCTACGGTCGACCATAGCATGACCAGTATGACCAGAGGATCGACCATAGGCATTCGGGAATATTTCAAAAATCATATGGTCGCAGCTACGATCGCACCATATGTGACCGTAGGGTATCGATTATAGGCAGTAAGGTCGATACAACATGAGACCATAGGACCAATCAGACACCTATTAGTGCTCTGTTTTGATTTTCGACTACTGTAACATGTCACATATGAACCCTAACTTAAATTCATATAACTTTTAGGTTGTTAAATCAATTCAAAGAGAATTTCAAGGCTTGGAAGGACATCGAGTATTGCTAACAGGTGAGGGAATAAAACCTAAACTAATTGGATAATAACAAACTATTTATTTTTATTGAGTCCAATGCCATGATTGATTCTATGCTTGTATGCTTGTAATGTGCATCTCACATGTCATCCTGCTATTACTGTTCATGGATATTTAATTCCGTTTATTTATAACATGATGATAATGATGATGCTAAGAATAGACATGTAAATGTATGTGTGTGGTTGGTGTGTTGGATGCGAGTCAAGCATCAGGGGGAGGACGTGGCATGGTGGTCTTCGACCTCGTCACCAGACTCTAGCTCTATCTCTACTCAAGTCTTACCCACTAACATCGTTGTATCACCATTACCTTAGTAGAACTATTACGTCATAGGGCATCAGGGGAGGTGGTCTCAGACTGTATGGTCTCTAACTCTGTCGGGGGGCCTTAGCTATATCTCTATGGACGTATTGAGGGATGCTGGGGTGAGGGATGCTGGATACATTGTTTGGCATTAGGATTGGTTAGTTGCGAGCCCAGTTTGTAAGCCCTCGCCAATAGAAGCTTATGTGTTGGTATGGGTAGGGCATCGGGGGAAGTGTTGGCGGTGTTTGATCCGAACACTTGAGCTCTATCTCTATTCCATGGTGGGTGCATGTGGGACGGCAATGGTGTTTGATCCATTGGGCGGATTCACACACTCGTATATAGAGGTGCGTCGGCCACTAAACCTTTCTATAGCACATTGCAAACTTAAAAACTAGACCAAAGATATGAATTGAATGCATGCATATGTTTGTTGCCTTGTTTTGTTTGCTCACTGAGCCGTGATGTGTGCTCACCCTTTCGACGTTGAATATTTTTAAGTTGATGAAGCAGGTCCTACCATTGAAGAATATATGAATGCGCTGACGTATGGACACGTTGCTGCGATTGACGTAGAAGCTGAAGAAGATGCGCATGATTCATCATGCGAGTGCAACCAATGTGTTTTTGCTTAGGTTTAGTTATAGTTTGAACATCGGATATGTAATTGATTATTTATTTTTATGTCTTGTGGTTTTGAGATAATTGGATTAAATATTCATTTATCACTGTTAGACTCTCAGTTCATTATCTGTAAGACTTTCGCTTATTCGTTTATTACCTCTGATTATTAATGTGGAATGTGTGTGTGGTTTGATATGGTAGGTACGACCTATGCGAGATCCTGGGTGAACCGTTGGTTTATTGGCAGGTCATCACACCATTCTGGTTAGACCAGAATTGGGGTGTGACATCATCCCTAAGAGTGGTTACTATAACGAGATATCTCAACTTACCTAGTACGTCCTTTACTATATATACACTTGGAAACTTGTCTGGTTGCCTTATATCATCATACGCACCATGCACCGAGCCATGACACCCAACCTAAAGGGTAATTTACCTTATGGTCGTACGATCACTACCATTCTCGATCACCTTCATGTAAACATGGATGGTGAGAGGATGTTCGAGGAGATGGTTATGACAGACCTTGACTGGGATGCCATCACTAGGATAAAGTTGCATAAAGTGGAGATCAGTTATAAGGAACTGAATGCACTGGATTGCCCTTTGGGTCGGGTAACAGCGCCAACATCAGCAGATGAGGCAGTAGTAGTAGCAGCATTTGAGGTAGCAGTAACAGAGGGTAGTGGGGATGACGACCATATGTTCATGGATGTAGACATCCCCCCTCATACGCCACCGCATACATCAGAGGCTGGTCCATCTCGTCTTCCACTCTATTCGATGATGTTACTCCTCCAGGAGATCCGAGAGTCTCAGCATACGATGGAGCTACGCCTAGGGAAGATCTTGGAGGTCCAGTGAAAGACAAATTGGTGGGTGGCAGATCATGCCATGAGTCTCTGTACCACTCAGGAGCAGGTAGCTTGGCTTCGGAGGACATATGCCAAGGATTATGATAGAGCTCGGGAGTCACCACCTCCTCCTCCAGCACAAGGATAGGTTTTTATTTTCTTTACAAATGCATTTATTTTTTGTGCATATTCTCAAGGTAACTATTCGGATTGTGGACTGTACCCTTTATTTCTTTGCCTGGATACACTATAGTTTATTTCCTTTTTATATGCATATCGTTCAGTCTTTCTTTTTATGTGCATTATGATCTTATTTAAGTTTTTATTTCAACCAATAATGTGCTTAGATGTGTTTGTATTAAAGCTTTTAAGTTCAATTCTTGCTCAGTTCCTGGACTCTTGGGAACATATTTAGGTTTGATTGCCTGTTGCAGAAATAGAGGTAAAATCCAGATGGATCTGGATCCTCTCTAATTAGTCATTTTATCCGATGAATACCTCTATGCCATTCGATGAATGGCCCATGGTGTTACACCTCAATTTTAGATGAACCAGAAGTGTAAATAAATCGTCACTAAACCATCGGTTCAAACCAAGATCACATAGGACTGTGCCAACAATTAAACCATACACATTCCATACAATCAGAGATAATAATAAGTAAGAAAATCTATATTAATGAACTAAGTGTCTAACATATAACTAAATAATTAGTCAATTATCTCCAAGTAACCAAAACATAAATAAATATTTGATTACATCCCATAACTCAAAATACGAAATTAAACCAAAGCATAGACACAATGAAAACACTCGCATGATGGATCATGCTAGTCTTCCATCGCTTGTACATCCATACCAATTACATTTCCATATGATGGCATGTTAACATAGGCTTCGACAGTTGTACCTGCATCATTAACTAAAAGAAATACGATATCGTGGGGTGAGCTCAAAACTTAGCCCAATAAGTAAACAAAATAATACAACAAACATATGCATGATGTTAATTCATATATTTGGGTCTATATAAGTTTATAATGTGTTATGGTAAGGATAGGCAGCCACCACACCTCCATACACGAGAGTGTGAGCATGCCCAACAGATCATACACCGCTGTAGTCCCACATCACCAACTATAGAATAGAGATAGAGCTAGAGCCTAACAAATCATACACCACCAGCACTCCCCCTGATACTCTACCTTATACCAGTATGTATGCCCCCACTGGCAAGGGCTTACAAACTGGATTCATTTCTAATGAATCCTAGATGTCATCAGATTTGTATCTAAGGCCTTAACCCAACATCCCTCAATACGATACAAAGATAGAGCTAAGGTCTACCGACAGAGCTTACAGCCACACACCGCGATCACCCCCTGATATCCTATGATGCAATAGTTTTGTAAATATAATGACGATACGACGTTGTCAGTGTGATGAACGGTTCAATGCTACAACCTCCCCCCATCTAACACACCAACCAAACACAAACACATGCCTATCCCTATCATCATCACCATAACAAGATAAGAACAATAATAAAATATACATGAACAGGAATAACAGTTATTGGATGACGTGTGACATACACAAACAATTATACAAGCATGACATCAATCTAATTAATAGAAAAATAAAGGGGTAGCTTGTTATTAACTAATTAGTTCAGGTCTTGTTCCCTCACCTGTAAATGATGTTTATTCCTCTTAAATTTTGGGAACTATCTTGAACTAGTAGAAAGCCTAAGTAATTAATGAACTTAGATTAGGGTTTCATTCCATCAAGTTTTGTACTCTGTTTCATTGTCCAGTCTCAAATATATGCCTTCCGGACATTGTCCGATCGTGTCACTAGTGTTGCATTGGCCCATCGTTGAGCTATCCAGACAAACCCTGTCAAGGCCCATTCTGGAGAATCAAACGTGATATCCAGGTCAACCCTTGTGGCACCCGAATACATCCAAGGATGCTACCACAATGATTATAAAATAAATCCCATAATCTACACATGCAATATCCATAATAATCAAGAAATAATAATAATATAAGCGAAAGCATTTAATATAGACAGATGCAACTAATGATAACATATCCCATACTATGTATCAAAGTATCTACTATAAACCATTGTTCCTTCACAAAATATTACCACAATATCCATATATAGATACCCAATAAAAAAAAAGTAAATCAGTTACATTGTTAATGATAGACATCTTTCTCTACCATCAAAAAAATAATCAGAGTAAATCGGTTACATTGTTCATGATAGACCTCTTTGTCTACCATAAAAAATAATCAAGTATCCAGATTCTATATATAGTGGAAGGAAGAAAGTAAGGGGAGGGCTATGTCATGCATAGACGCAGTCGCTGCAGGTGCAGCCGTCGCCGTGCTCTTCACCAACATCATCAAGGCCAGCAGTCACACTAGCCAAGGGAGACTCTTTTCGATTAACTCAGTTCTGATCAGGTCGGTTTCATTAAGAAAAGTCTGGAGTTTTGGTCCGGTTCGATTTTGGTTTTACTGGCTTATTGTCGGGTCGGTTCAATTTTTTAAAATTATGTATATACAAATATTGGGTTAATGGTCTCTTGTTGGTCACAGAACTACCCTGTCTTTACAAAAACTACACAGAATACCCCTCTAACAATGCTATCATACACTCTCACCCACACCGTTACTTTTAACTTAACGGCAGAGGGTCAAATTTTTTTTAAGACAAAAATACCCTTAAAAAAGCAAAGAAGGCTTACTGAGGTAATTACTTCCCATTTTAAAGATTTATACTCCTCAAATAATGCAGATAATGATGCCATGAATTCGGTCCTTAATTCTGTTCAACCGAAAGTTACATTGGAATATAATGTAACTATAGGTAGTCTTCCATCTGACCTGCCCCCGTGGCCACTCACACAAGAACCACCTTTGTGTGAAGTTTTTTTTGTTTTTTTTTTTTGTTTCAGGTGTCCATAGTTTTTCTGACAGGTATTGCTTGCGCATGAAATTTTGGATGACTTAGGGGCGCTACAAGAAGCTTATTTCGAAGAACATTAAAAAAAAATCATGATTTAATATTTTTAATTTTACTTGGTTTTCTTGCACTTTGTGTTGTCGATCAAAATTTTTTTTGGGATTTTTTTCAATTAGTTTTTATTTACTTATTTATTTATTTATTAATATTTTTTTTATCCATTGTATGGGTATCTTGGTTAATGACTCGATCTTCTAACTCTGGTAAATTGATATTTGATCCAGAACCCGAAAGAACTTTGCATCGATTAAAGAAAGAAGCTAAGAAAATTTTGACAGAACAGGTTTCAACATCACAAGGAGTAATTGTTTCTGATATAGTTGCTAGTGAGCTACTAATAGAGGAAGTCATGGCTGAAAACAAGACTTTGAAAGAGCTGGCTGCTCCTAATCTAAACCAGCAACCTTTGTGTATTGAATTTCTAAATCTAGAAGCGGCGTTTGAATTAAAATCAGGATTAATCCATTTATTACCCAAATTTTGTGGGCTTGCAGGAGAAGATCCTCATAAGCATTTGAAGGAATTTCACGTGGTATGCTCTAGCATGAAACCGCAAGGTATTATAGAGGCACATATTAAGTTACGCGCTTTCCCATTCTCTTTAGTGAATATGCTAAAGATTAGTTGTACTACCTTCCTTCTGGTACAATCAATTCATGGAATGAGATGAAGCACCATTTTTTAGAGAAATATTTTCCTGCATCCAAATCGGCAAATATAAGGAAAGAGATATGTAGAATTCGGCAACACCATGAAGAAACATTATATGAGTATTGGGAACGCTTCAAGAAGCTTTGCGCAAACTACCCATACCATCAAATTAGTGACCATCATCTGATTCAATATTTCTATAAAGGATTGTTACCAATGGAGAGGAGTATGGTGAACGCCGCTAGTGGAGGAGCTTTAGTTGACAAAACTCCAGAATTCACGAAAAGGTTAATTTCTAATATGGCAGTAAATTCCTAGTAATTTGGTACAAGGATGGAGCAAACATCGAAGAAAGTTAATGAGGTAAGTACATCAAACCTTGAACATCAGATTTCTGATCTAACTTCTTTGGTGAGACAAATGGCTATAGAAAATTTGCAAACAATTAAAGCATGTGGCATTTGCTCAGCCACCAGTCATGCTACGGATATGTGTCCGACACTTCAAGAAGATATACCAGTCCAACATGCAAATGCCATGGTAGGATTTCAAGGGCAACCTCAGTGAAAGTATGATCCATACTCAAACTCCTACAACCTTGGATGGAGAGATCACCCAAATCTGAGTTATGGGAATCAAGTTGCCCAGAATCGTTACCAACCCCCATTCCAACCTAGGCAACAAGAAAATCAGAGTATGTCACTTGATGAGATTGTTAAGGCACTGGCTACCAATACACAGCAGTTTCAACATGAGACAAGAAACAACATTCATAATATAGAGAAGCAGATTGGTCAACTTGCAACTTCAGTAAGCAAACTTGAAGCTCAAGGATCTGGAAAATTATCATCTCAAACCATCATAAACCCACGTGAGAATGCAAGTGTCATTACATTACAGAATGGAAGAGAACTTGAGCCCTTCATTGCTAAATCTGCAGATTCGGCCAAGACAGTTCAAAAAGAAACAAAAGTCGACAACGATGATGTAAATTTGTCCAAGGTAAAATCTCAACCAATTGTGGGTAATTATACTAATTTTGTTCCTCTCCCTTTTCCTAGCAGACTGTCTAAATCGAAAAAGGAAGAACAAGAGAAAGAAATTCTTGAAACTTTTCGAAAGGTAGAAATAAACATACCTCTACTTGATGCCATTAAGCAAGTCCTAAGGTATGCAAAATTTATCAAAGAGTTGTGCATTTCAAAGAAAAAATTAAGGGGCGATGAGAAAATCAGTGTAGGGGAGAACGTATCAGCAGTTATTCAGCGTAAGTTTTCCCCAAAATGCAAGGATCCAGGTACGTTTACGATTCCATGTGTGATTGGTAATACTAAGTTTGAACGTGCCCTGTTAGACTTAAGTGCATCCATAAATGTCATGCCATACTCAATTTATGCATCTTTGAATTTGGGTCGTTTGAATAAAACGGGTGTAATTATCCAATTAGCTTACCGTTCTAATGCATATCTTGAGGGAGTAATTGAGGATGTTTTGGTACAGGTAAATGAGTTAATTTTTCCTGCTGATTTTTATATTTTAAATATGGAAGATAGTAATTCCCCGAATCCTACCCCAATACTGTTAGGAAGACCTTTCCTCAAAACTACTAAAACAAAGATTGATGTCCATGATGGTACCCTTACCATGGAGTTTTATGGAGAAATTATAAAATTCAATATATTTGAGGCTATGAGGTATCCTCACTCTGATGTTCAATCTGTATTTTCTATTGATATAGTTGATGTGTTTATACAGGAGGTTTTTGAATTGAGCTATGAGGATGAGCTGGACGTGGTACTTATTCAAGGATTGAGAAAGACTGACACAACAATGCATCTGAGTCCTGAGATTGAAGAAATGATTATGGCATTATAGTCATTACCTCCATTTACAAAAAAGTATGAAGTTAAGAAATTGAATTTAATACCATCTCATGACAAACTGTTACCTTCTGTTGTGCAGGCACCAATCTTGGAGCTAAAACCTCTTCCTAACCACCTTAAGTATGCTTATCTAGGAGATGATGATTTATTGCATGTTATCATTGCAAAGAACTTGACAAGTGTGCAAGAAGAGAGGGTTTTGAGAGTGTTACGGGACAACAAAACAGCAATCGGTTGGACTATAGCTGACATCAAGGGCATAAGTCCATCAATGTGCATGCATCGAATCTTATTGGAAGATGGTGCTAAGCCAAACCGAGAAGCTCAAAGGAGACTAAACCCTCAGATGATGGAGGTAGTGAAGAAGGAGATTCTAAAGTTATTGGATATAGGAATCATTTACCCAATTTCAGATAGAAAATGGGTAAGTCCAATCCAAGTTATGCCGAAAAAGTTTGGAGTGACAGTAGTCAAGAACCAAGGCAATGAATTCGTTCCAACAAGGGTCGTGAATGGATGGAGGATGTGCATAGACTACCGTAAGCTAAATGCAATGACAAGGAAGGATCATTTTCCTCTACCATTTATTGATCAGTTGCATGAGTGATTAGCAAGTAAGTCTTTTTACTGTTTCCTTGATGGGTATTGGGGTTATAATCAAATTGTGATTGCATCAGAGGATCAGGAAAAAACAGTATTTACATGTCCATTTGGGACTTTTGCTTATAGGAGAATGCCTTTTGGTCTTTGCAATGCACCAGGTACATTTCAGAGATGCATGATGAGCATATTTTTAGATTTAATAGAAAATAGCATTGAAGTTTTTCATGGATGATTTTACAGTATATGGTAATTCATTTGATGCTTGTTTGGATAATCTATCTCGGGTTCTTGAACGTTGCATTGAAACAAACCTTGCTCTGAATTTTGAAAAATGTCATTTCATGGTAGAACAAGGAATAGTTTTAGGACATGTCATTTCAAGTAAGGGTATTGAGGTTGATAAGGCAAAAATTGATTTAATTGTAAACTTACCCTACCCTACAAGTGTGCGGGAAGTGCGTTCGTTTCTTAGCCATGCAGGTTTTTATCGCAGATTCATTAAGGACTTCTCAAAGATTACCTTACCATTGTCTAGACTATTGCAAAAAGAGCTATCATTTGAGTTTGGTCAAGAGTGCAAGGAAGATTTTGACAAGCTAAGATCTGTATTGACTACGACTCCCATTATCCAACCTCCTGATTGGAGTTCGCCATTTGAGATAATGTGTGATGCGAGCAATTATGCGGTTGGAGCAGTCTTAGGACAACGTGTTGGCAAGCAAGCTTATGTGATTCATTATGCATCCCGGACACTCAATGTTGCTCAGTGCAATTATTCTATGACCGAAAAAGAGCTTTTAGCTATAGTGTTTGCATTGGATAAATTTTGATCTTATTTACTTGGGTCTAAAGTGATTGTATTTTCTGACCATGCAGCATTGAAATATCTATTGACGAAGAAGGAGTCGAAGCCTAGATTGATCAGGTGGATTCTTCTGTTGCAAGAGTTTGATCTTGGGATCAAAGACAAAAAAGGAGCTGAAAATCTAGTAGCATATCCCTTGAGTCGGTTGGCAAGAGAAGAGAATCTCGAGCCCTTGAACGAATTCTTTCCCGATGAGCATTTATTTACTCTACAAAGTATAGTTCTATGGTATGCTGATCTGGTAAATTATTTACTTGGTAAGGTCATACCTGATGGAATAAGTAGAGCAAAAAAGGGCAAACTTAAAAGCGAGGCAAAATACTATGTATGGGATGATCCGTACTTGTGGAGATATTGTTCGAATCAAATTATTAGGAGATGTGTGCCTGATTCTGAAATTCAGTTTGTCCTTACTTTTTGTCATGCTTATTCTTGTGGAGGTCATTTCGGACCCAAAAGAACAGCTAAGAAAGTATTAGATAGTGGTTTTTATTGGCCTACATTATTTCGTGATGCTTATGTCATTTGTAAGACATGTGAACAGTGCCAAAAGACAGGAAGTTTAACTCGTAGGAATGAGATGATACAAATCCCAATACTTATATGTGAACTTTTTGATATGTGGGGTATTGATTTTATGGGTCCATTTCCTTCGTCTTTTGGTTTTGTTTACATATTGCTTGCAGTTGATTATGTTTCCAAATGGGTAGAAGCAATCGCCACCAAAACTAATGATTCCAAGGTTGTTATAGGTTTTATCAGGTCTAACATCTTTAGCAGGTTCGGGATACCTAGAGCACTAATTAGTGATCAAGGAACTCATTTCTGTAATAGGCCACTGGAGGCATTGCTAAATAAGTATGGTGTTTTTCATAAAACATCTACACCCTACCACCCTCAAACAAATGGACTAGACGAAGTATCCAATAGAGAAGTCAAATCTATTTTGGAGAAGACTGTGAAACCAAACAGAACGGATTGGAGCCTTTGACTTGATGATGCATTATGGGCTTACCGAACAACATACAAGAGGCCTATTGGGATGTCCCCTTATCGGTTAATTTTTGGTAAGTCATGTCACCTTCTTGTAGAATTAGAGCACAAGGATTATTGGGCAGTCAAGAGCTGCAACATGGAGATGGACGATTCTGGTATGCATAGGAAATTACAATTGCAAGAATTGGAGAAGATACGACTTGAGGCTTACGAGAATTCCAGCATATACAAGGACAAGACTAAGGCGTTTCATGACAAGAGGATTATGAGGAAGCAATTTGTAATTGGATAGAAAGTCTTGATTTATAATTTGAGACTTAAATTGATGCCTGGTAAGTTACGTTCTCGTTGGATTAGACCTTTTGAAGTTACTAATGTGTTTCCTTATGGTACAGTTGAAGTTCGAAGTTTCGAAACTAACAAGGTATTCAAGGTTAATGGGCTTCGACTCAAGACATTCTATGAAGGCTTTTATGAGCATACTATAGATGAAGTACAACTGGGGGATCCCGTTTATTCTGATTGAGGAGTATTGAGTTGAGCTAACGACGTTAAACACAAGCGCTGCTTGGGAGGCAACCCAAGAAATTGAATTTGTTTTTTTTATCACTTTTAATTACTTTTTTTTACATCTTTCCATTACATTTTTAACTTCCATTGGGGACAATGTTAGATTTAAGTGTGGGGGGAGGAATTAGGATTTCTCTTTTGTTTTATTTTTATTTTTTATTTTTTAAGTTTTTTTTTTTTTATTTTTGTATGATGCGTTAGAATTTTTTTTTTTTCAAAAGTTGAATTTAAAAAAAAATTCACTTCAGTAGACTAAGAAAATATGTATGCCATGGATTGAAACTATTTGAATGTGAAAAAATTACATATATGAATTAATTGAAATAACTTGCTAAATGAGTTTTGAATAACATTGATAGTTGCATTTAGAGGTAAAGCATGCAGGTTTAGTAGATGAAATCCAACCAAGAGAGCTTTTGAGCCAAACTAGTTTGAGACATCTATGTCAGTCTTTATTTTCTTTGAAGAGTGATATTCTACTATGCTTTTGTATCTCTAGAACTTGCTTTGAACCGTGTCAAGATTACATTGATATGTGTAGACATGAAGATGATAAAGGCAAATATATATATATCCTCATCTCAGCTATTAATATTTACATAAAACATAATCAGATTGACTCTGAAATTATTTCAATTCAACACAATAGATCAATCAGCAGGCCAACTCCTAGGATAAATTCCAAAGTCTCATGTTACCCAAAACCATGGAAAACTAAAATTGTGAAAATAAAATCTAAAGTAAAGGAAAATAAATTCCAAAGTTTCATGTTACCCAACACAACAGATCAATCAGCAGGTTGAACTGTGAATGATTCTACCATTATAGCCCGCAAGAAAGCAAACATGCAAAGCGAGATAATCCAAAAAAGATAACTTATATTACAAGAATATTATACCATGAACAATCTAAAAGAAGATAGCCCGCAATTAAACAAGCATAACCTGTTTCCTCAACAGTTTAAAAAAAAAAGAATACAAAAGAATCAAAGAATGAAGTATCTGATATACGCATGATAGTCGATAAGAATCGGGTTTTAATATTACTTGGATTTTTAGAAGGGAAATAAAATGGTAAAATTAAGTTCCTCTGCAAAGAAAGAATGTTGAACTTCAAGAATCAGAGGTAAGATCAATTCTGAACTTGAAGAAAACAGAGTGAAAGACGAAGCACAACCTATTTTCCACACTTAAGCTGAGAAATGAGAAGAGGGAATATAAGGAAATCCAGCGATAATATCATTGAATAACTGCAACGAGATGGGGAAAAATGCTTGGAGAAAATGAAAATTCATTACATTATATCATTGAACAACTCCAAAGAGATAGAAAAATATTCTGGATGAAATTTTCATTCTCCATGGGAACAGTTACTACAACAAACCCTAAAACCACACAATAAGTTGCAAATTCTATCTTAGATTGCAAATTATAGCTACATTGGCCTGAGATAATGATTTTAACAAAGAAAGCACATAATAAGAAACCCTAGAAACTAAAATCAGTCTGATGGCTAAGGAAAGGGAAGGCGGGAAGCGTTTTACCCCTTTCTTTACTTAAAACCAGTTGTCTGTGTCTAGCAGAACGAAGAATGCGCAGCTCAAAGAGCTCTCCAAACCCTCTGCTTCTCCACCTCTCTGCTTTGGATTTCCTTTTCTCCCTCTCCTCTCTCGTCTTTTCTTTCTCTGTCTTACGACTCTCGTCTTCTCCAGCAGAGTGAAAAGTATATTTTTTTTATTTCTTTATCTATCTGCTTCGTCTTCTCCACCTCTCTGCTTCGTCTTCTCCTCCTGGCTTCTGCTTCGTCTTCTCCTTCTGGCTTCTGCTTCGTGCTTCCTTTTTTCCCTCTCCTCTCTCGTCTTCTCTTTCCCTCGCCTCTTATGACCGTTGGAATATCGTATCTCGTCTTCTCCACCTCTCTGCTTCGTCTTCTCCTTTTCTCCCTCTCCTCTCTCGTCTTCTCTTTCCCTCGCCTCTTTTCAAGAAGGAAATTTTCAAAATGGCCGAATTTTTCAATGTTAAGAGCTCCACCCTATTTCTCTACCGGCCATTTTGGTTAAGATCGTTGGATGACCGCATTTCCACGTGGCGGTCATCCAACGGTCTCTGTCGAGTCTCCTATGCCCGTACGCATAGGAGACAATTCGGATTCTGGCTGAAGATTAAGCAAGTACAATTTTATATTCAAAAATAAATGCAGTCGCCGTATAGGACAGTTCATGCATATGGAGGCTCTCCTCCAATAAGAAACCGTCGAGTCTCAACTCAAGAAAAACATTTTCAGGCCAAGAAGGCCGACGCTACGTATCCTCCATGCGTGCAACTCCGCTTCCTTTTTAACCCCTAGTTTCCCTGTGGGGCTTATTCACTCTCACATTTTCTAGAACCCCTCGTCACCATTACAGTCTTGCCTTTCCATCCAACGCTACCGACAATGCCTAGATTGACGATCGGTGATACTCTTCCCAACCTGGAAGTGGAGACCACCTATGGAAAATTTATGCTCTATGATTTCGTAAGACAAAACTGGGTTATCATTTTCTCGCATCCTGGTCCGTCTCAATTTTACAGATTTACAGATTTACAGGGACCATTTTTTTCTCTATTTCTAATTGTGAAAATCGTTTTCTCTTATCTTTTTTTTTTTTTCTAGGTGATTTCACTCCCATGTGCACGACTGAATTAGCCAAGGTTGCAACTTCTACTGAGATATTTGAGGAGCGTGGGGTGAAGCTGCTGGTTCTATCTTGCGATGACATCCAATCCCATAATAACTGGATCAAGGACATCGAATCCTACTCTGTGAGTCTTACTTGAAGTTTATTTTTTTTATTATTGCAAATTGAATTTCATAAAATTGAGAAATTAATTTGAGATAATGTAGAGAGGGTGCAACGTGAAGTTCCCAATCATTGCAGACCCAACGAGGGAGATCATAAAAGAGCTCAACATAATGGATCCGGACAAGAAAGATGTCACTGGAAAACAGGTCCTTTCAAGGGCTCTCCATGTGGTGGCAAGGGACAAAAAGGTCAAGTTCAGCATCCTTTACCCTGCGACCATAGGAAGAAATGTGGATAAGATACTAAGGGTAATTGACGCCCTACAGAAAACCGTCAACCATAAGGTTGGGACGCCTATGAATTGGATGCCAGGTGAGCCAGTGGCGATTCATCCCAGTCTGTCTGATGACCAGGCCAAAGAGATGTTTCCTTGGGATACTATGCTCCTAAGCTTCCCTCCAGCAAATACTATCTCCGCTTCACCATGTTTTAATCATCACTTCATCAGGACCCCATCTAAACTCTCCTTTACTTGTACAAGGGTTGACATTTAGTGATGTTTTGCATGTAACCAATGTTCTGAAAAATAGCAGTTCTTGTGATAATAATAAATAAATTTTTGGTCATAATCAAGCTTTTGATGTCTTTGTTTTGATCTTAAAGTCTTAACTCTATACCTGATGTTTTTTATGCTGACAAAAAACGACAAGGGAAAAGGATCTATAAATAGCCAGTATACGGAGACATACATATTAATACAGAGAGAGCCCGAACTGAATATAGAAAAAGAAAATTGAAATATAAGAACTCAGAGGAAAAAAGGCACACACACCTAAAACAGAGAGAGAGAGAGAGAGAGAGAGAGAGAGAGAGAGAGAGAGAGAGAGAGAGAGAGACTTACAAACCAGAAAAAAGTCAGAGATGGTGATCAGTATAAGGAGAGGGTCAATCATCAAGGCTTCATCTGAGTCTCAGGGGAAATATAGAATAGAGAAATGAAATTAAATTAAAACTATGGCATCATAACTTAAGATTGTTTGAGAAATGAATCTAAATTAAAACTACGGAGACAAAACTTAAAATTGTAACAAAGGCCAACGTTCTAGGAAATTAGATTTGGATATTTCTTATGTCTAGAAAACTATATTTGGGGTTTTCCTTATGTCAGCAGGAAAACTATATTTGGACATTCAATTATTTGTTGATGGGTTACCCCTGCAAGAGGAATGGCAAGGAGAGCAAGTGTCTGGTCCTAGCTTAAAGCAATTTCCACTGTTCTCTGATACAAGGATTCATTTTATGTGATGAAATTATTTGTGCAAACGCACGAGTGACATTTATACTCAGGCTTAATGGTTTTATTACTGGTATGAAATTAAGCCCAAAACGACCCAGCCCGATAAGGAACCGAGATCAGAACAGACTGAAAGTTATTCGTTTTAGTGCAGCCCAAAACCCTTATCGGGCCGGTTTCAAACTGTCGGGTTTCGGGCTGCCCCTCCCAAACCCAACACCAAAATGGCATGAAATGATTAGAGATAAATCTATGGAGTAATTTAAGGAGATAAATCTGTTGAGTGATTTAAGGAGATAAATCACAAGAGATTGAAATTACAAATTTTAAAATACAAACTTCAAATGACATGGGAACCATTACCCAACACTTCTTGCAAGATTATTAGATTATTTTGTGTATGTTTCATGGTTTGTAAGGTTTTTTTTTCTATATAAATTTATATTTATAAGTTATTATATATTGTATTCCTTGAATGATGTAGATGTCTATTGCATAATGAATCTATGCTCGTATTTTTATCCCAAAGCCTACTTGTATTAAACATGTATTAAACACGTACCGTATTATCATTGGACACATTTTTTTAAAATAGATTATTGGTCCCCATCTCGAAGTCTGTCTTTGTTTAATGGCCATACATATCAGTATCCGATATTTTCCCGTACTCGAACCTAATAACGATGTCTTACCATGAGATAAACTAAATCCATAAGCATTAAAGGATGCCAAAAACAAAATTTGGGAATATTTCCATCTCAAGCGATATGATATGATTTGGATACAATTAAAACTCCTGAATCATAGTTGAGGGAAGTCCACAACTCCTAACCTAGTTAGTAAAGCAGTGTTTAATTCATGAATGATAGGAGTTCCGAATTTTTAAATGTATCTTTATATATTTTTACGAAATATTCCATGGATTATCAAAAAATCATATTTTTTAGGATAAAGTACATAAATTTCCCCTGTATTTAGGCTAAAAGACATCAATCTCTCCTGTCATGTTTAGGAGGACACAAACTTCCCCTCAATTCAAAAATTCATGACACTTAACTACTGTTTGTTAAATAAAAGACAGTAATTACTGATGTCACATGGGCCAATTTCCAATAATGCCCATATTACCCTTATATATGATAAAATTACAAGTTTATCTTTACCCTTAAAAAACTAGAAACCTCTTCTGCTAAGATCATCTTCAACCTTCGCAAATACCGTCTGCAACTTTAATCCCAAAGAAACCCACACTCAACCATAAACCATGAACCTCCGGCCTGCAACAAAATTGAAATCAGACTTTCATTTGCTTGGTAAGTTCTTATATGAATTCATATTATATTTGACATTTGGAACACTAATACATAAAATACTTTATTCTTACTGAAAATTGTGGCACCAAGAATAATTACCATATAAACAAAATTTTAAGGAAAAATAAATAAATAAATAAATAAAGGGGAAAAATAATACGTCCAGCAGAAGTCTGGATTACTAGTGACGATTGCACCCGTTGTTGCCTACTACCAGTAGGTGATGGACTCGCTAGTCCTCGCTTCAGGCGCTTGAGTACCGGAGGTGGATCGTCGATTAGTAGGCCCAGATCTAGGGGTTGATTTAGAAGACCATCATCTTCTTCGAGAATCTTGGAAGCTTACATTGCTTGAAGATTCTGCAGCTCTCGGTTCTCGATTCTGTGCCGGTTCACCTGCTTCACCTTCTAAGTGCTTATGTTTTCTCATGCAAGACCTTGCCGATTCACGATTGGATAACATCCACCTCTGGTTCCATTCATCTACAGCCGAGACCGATGGTGGGTTCTGTGGTTCATTTAAGCCGGAATTACAGTTAACAGGGCTCAGTGATTGGTGATGAGTTGTATCAGGGGCATCGGGTCCTCGTTCTCCCACTAAGGTGTATCGCCTTCGAAGATCGGGAAGGGCAAATCAGGGCTCGGTAAATCCCTCCGGATCGCTTTCCCCCTATTTCTTCGTTTCTCTCTTTGTTCGACTGTTGCTTCTTCACTTTTGTTGTTACACTGGACAAGGACCTTGGACAGGGAAGGGACAGGGACGTATGAGTACAATGGATTTCCTCTTCCTTTTCACTATTTCAGATTTCTTTTTTCCTTCAACCGTGGAACAGCAGAGAAGAAGGTATATAGTAATCCGTTTGATAACACTCTAGCTCCTACTGGTCCAGAGTCATTTTCTACTTCTTCTCCAGAGTCAGGGTTTTTGGAGTAGAATGCTGTTTGATAACGTTGCTCCAAAATCAAAAGACTATGCTTCCATAATACTGTTTGGTGGTGGTGGTGGTGGTAGTATTGATGGCGGTGGGGGGGCGGGGGGGGGTGGTGGTAGTGGTGGCAGTGCTGGTGGGTGGTGGCGGGGCGATGCTGGTGGGGGTGGTGGTGGTAGAGGCTGGGGTGGTGGGTGGTGGGACGGGGGTGGTGGGTGGTGGTGATGGGGATGGGTGGTGGGTGGGTGGTGGTGGTGGTGGGGGGTGGTGGTGGTAGGTGGTAGGTGGTGGGTGGGTGGTAGTGGTGGTAGGTGGTGGCGGTGGTGGTGGTGGTAGTGGCGGCTGTGGGTGGTGGGTGGTGGTGAGGATGGTGGCGGTGGAGGGGTGGTAGTGATGATGGCAGTGCCAGTGGTGGTGATGGCATTAGGTAGTGGTAATAGCTCCGGAGCAAGAAAAGTAAGTTTTTTTAACTCCAGTTTTTTAGCTCCCAGAGACATTTTTGGAGCGGTTCACTCCATGGGAGTCAAAACTTGAACCGTGTTTATCAATCGTCATTCTACTCCGGATTAGCTCTGGAACTAAGAAGTAAGGAGCTGGATTTCCTCTTCCATTTCACTATTTTAGATTTCTTTTTTCCTTCAACCGTGGAACAGTAGAGAAGAAGGTATACAGTAAATCTACCCTCACCTTTGGATTTAAAGTGGGTAAATAAGTCATTTTACCCAATAATGTTAACACCGTCCGTCCATGGTAGTTGAGTGTCCTGTTAAACATGACAAGAGAGGTTAGTGTCTTTTAACTTAGGGGAGGTTTATGTACTTTACCCTATTTTTTATATTGAAATGTATTAAACATGTATTGTCGTATTAAACATTGAAAAAATATAAAAATAAAAAAATTAAAACCCCCCTCTTTCTTTTTCTTTTTTATTATTTCGATTTGTCTTCCCAAATCCCTGAACGCCACTACTGAATGAACCCTGCCGGCTTCAATATGTGTTGCATGTTAATGAGATGACGGTTTTATATGAATTCCATGGATTGCAAATTTTGTTTGCATGTAAATTTGTATTTCTATGTTATTATTCTATCTGTTGAATGATGCAGATGTCTATTGCATAGCTAAAATATGTCTGTATTTTCAGTAAAAAAGTTTGTTGTGCTAAACATGTATATATTAATACCATATATGTTTTTTTGAACCGGATTTTCAATTCCCGTATTAATGCTTGATCAAACTTAATATACGTACGTATCCATATCCGAATGTTTGCCGCTTCCAAACTTACCAAGTATGACTCCAAACACCACTAAAAGAGAAATCCAATGTGCATCACAATGCGATGAAGAAAATATATACATGCAAAGGATATTATGATGAGATCCTAGAAACCATTCCCAAGGTCGAACTCAAAAATTTGACTCTAATCATGTTTCACCAATTCTCTGCTAGAGACTTTCCTTCAAAATGATACCAAATTGGATCCTAAATCCCGACACAAAGCCAATCAGAACTTTTAGGTTCATCTTTCTAATCGTTTTATTTGAATTTAGTTGAGGTACATATCCAAAGAAATATCGTCGGTACAATAAAAAATCTATCAAAAAAGGAAACCAAAAATTTATGAAACAATATCATCCATAGATAGGGGTAAAAAGGGAAAAAGGAATTTATAGGCGTTACAACAATCTCTGCTTGCATTGGTTAAAACTTGAGCAGTTACAATTTTTTTTTTAATTTGGAAAGCTAACTCACACATATAGGCTCTCCTCCGAAACCGTCGAGTCTCAACTCAAGAAAAACATTTTCAGGCCAAGAAGGTTGCCGCCACATGTCCTCCATGCATCCAACTCTGCTTCGTTTTTAACCCCTAGCTCCACTGTGGGTCTTATTCACTCTAAGTACTCTCTAGAACCCTTCTTCACCATTGCAGTGTTGTCTTTCCTTCCAAGGCCGCAGAAAATGCCTGGATTGACGATTGGTGATACTCTTCCCAACCTAGAAGTGGAGACCACCTGTGGAAGGTTCATGCTTCATGATTTCGTGGGACAAGACTGGGTTATCATTTTCTCACATCCTGGTTAGTCACATTTTTCTAGATTTACAAATTTAGTGGCCGGGAGCATTCTATTTTCTGTTTTTAATTGTGAAAATCATCTTCTCTTTTTTTTTTCTAGGGGATTTCACGCCCGTGTGCACGACGGAATTGGCCAAGGTTGCAGCTTATACTGAGAGATTTGAGGACCGTGGGGTGAAGTTGCTAGGTCTCTCTTGTGATGACATCCAGTCGCATAATAACTGGATCAAGGACATCGAATCCTACTCTGTGAGTCTTATTTGAAGTTTGATTTTTTATTATTATTGGTCAATTTAATAAAATTGAGAAATTAATTTGAGATCATGCAGGGCGGGTGCAAGGTAAAGTTCCCAATCATAGCAGACCCAAAGAGGGAGATCATTAAAGAGCTCAACATGGTGGATCCGGACGGAAAAGACGCCACTGGAAACCAGGTCCCTTCAAGAGCTTTACATGTGGTGGCAGGGGACAAAAAGATCAAGCTGAGCATCCTCTACCCTGCTACCATAGGAAGAAACGTTGATGAGATACTGAGGGCGGTTGACGCCCTACAGAAAACTGCCAACCATAAGGTGGCAACGCCTGTGAACTGGATGCCAGGTGAGCCAGTGGTGATTCATCCCAGTCTGTCGAACGACCAGGCCAAGGAGATGTTTCCTCATGGCTACTCAACTGCTGAGCTTGCCTCCGGCAATGACTATCTCCGCTTCACAAACGTTTGATCATCACTTCATCAGAACCCCCTCTTTTCTCTCCTTTACTTCTACAAGGGCTGACTATTAGTGTTGTTTTGCATGTATTTCTGATGTTATGAAAAAGAACAGTTCTTGTGATAATAATAAAAAAAATTTCCTCTAAATCAACCTTTTGAAGTTTTTGTGTAGATCTTAAAGTCTTAACCCTATATCTAATGTATATATTTTACATTGACAAAAAATGACAAGAGAAAAGGATCTATGTATTCGGAGATATGCATATTAATATAGGGAGAGTCAATAGATGATTCATTAAGACCGGACTCGGATTTTAAGGAAGAGAGAGAAAGATAGAAATGTGAGAGGGACTGTATGTACTCCCTTTTACCTAAAACTATTGAGAGGTCTGCAACCTTCATGCCAAGGAAACCCACACTCAACCATAAACCATGAACCTCCGACCTGCAACTAAATTGAAATCAGACATTCATTTGCTTGGTATGTTCTTACATGAATTCATATTATATCTGACATTTGGAACACTAATACTTAAAATACTTTATTCTTACTGGAAATTGTGGCACCAAAAATAATTACCACAGAAACAAGATTATAAGGAAAAATAAATAAATAAATAAAGGGAGAAAATAATACGTCCAGCAGAAGTGTGGATTACTAGTGACGATTGCACCCGTTGTTGCCTACTACCAACAGGTGATGGACACGCTAGTCCTCGCTGTAAGATTTTTTAGATCTCCCTTGGATTTTCCCATGGGATTTCCCATGAACCCTAACGAACACACCACACAGTTTACTAGAATACAATGGGTATTGAAAAGAGATGATTAGACTCATACCTCTTGCTGTAGATTGATTTTTGACCGTTTTTTCTCTCTTAATGCTTGGAATACTTGGATCAAAGTCTTCCACAGCCTGTCGGGATCCTTTGACCTTCTCTCTGCGTATGGGAACATGAGAAGAAAATAACACCGTGCCTGTGGGGACTCTAACCATTGATATTTATAATACCACCCCCAACCCTGGATCAGTCCCACAGTGGACCAGGTTGGTCCATCTCTAATCATACTTAAACCAGTCTACCTGTAACTAGACTCCCACTAAACCAACTAACCTTATAATTAGTTTAGCCCATAAAATATCTTACAATCTCTCACTTAGGCTATATTAATTATAAATTCATCATTGATCCAATGTGGTCATGGAATCTAATTACACCAAAACCATCATTTACTTTAATCTAGTCATCAAGCCTACCAATGTCGAACAATAGCGGAAAGTACTCCTACACATCCGGTGTACCCCCTTCTGTCAGTCACATACAGAAGTCTACTTAATGACATAAATCACTTTGAAATGAATACTTGAGTCCAATCATCGAATTACCACGATCCTGTTACCTTAAAATCCTTATAGGTCAACGCACTTTGATATTATCCAACTTTATATAGGCAAACTGCCTCCAATTTGGACTAATATCATACTTTGGTTTACCGCCTTCTTTGGCTAAATACCGCCTTGCAATTTTGACATGTCTTAAATAATCAAAAATACATACAAGCAATAAATGCTCACCAATAATCCTGCCCATTAAACCATAGGCAGAACAAATAATCATAGATAAATATCTCTCATTAACCAAGCAGATCTGAATACTCCCACTGACTAAGAGAATCTAAAGACTCTCATTGACAAAACCTTTTCAACCATTCCAAGAAACTTTTTTTTAACCTATCTTTACATTGCCCTAGAGATCAACTATGACTGGTACAACTAGTCAAACCTAAGATTGCACAATCAAACATGAAAAACTATTCTCCACATCACATGTAAGATCTGTATCGAACTAACCGGTCTTACCACCTTGTACCAGGTCTACCTTTCATGGTCGAGCCAAGTGGACCAAGTGCGTAAAGAAATCACAAGACCAGGTATGAGTCTAACCCAAAAACAGTAAATGTGAGGGTAGGGTCACATGCCTAAATAGGTAGGGTCGACCCCACCTCAATAGAAGTCCAACCCATGACTTTTAGTCGTAGGGTCGGATGACTAAGAAGGTGTAGGGTCGACCGATCCTGCGACCCTACGTCCAACCCTACGATGACAGATAGAAACCAGAAATTAGGAAACTTTCCTAATTCTAAGGGGATCTTTCCTAAACTCATTGGAACTTATTATGGAGGATTTTCCTCTATAAATAGGACATCCCTTAGCCTTTTTCACTCCTTTACAACCCTAATTGAAAGTGAGAGAAAGAGAAAGAAAAGGAAGAGAAGAAGAGAAGGAACTTGAAGAAAAGACTAAGGAAGACAAGGAAGTTCAGAGAAACCTCTGAATAAAGGTATGAACATATTTCCTTACCTGAATAAGAGATCATAGAATAGTTATGAAGAACATAGGGTTAGGAGAAACCCAAATCATCCATCCATGGATAAGTTTCAAGAGATTCCATGGAGAAAATCATTATTGAATATGAATATTGTATAACTTGTAGTTCTGAACCCTAGAACAATCATAGAATGGACCATGAAAGTAAGCCAAAGGATCAAAACATGAAAGAATGGACTTTAGAATGAAAGGTCGACTCAGAATACGTGTGGTCGCACGTAGGGTCGAATGATAACCGACACTACGAGACCACAGGATCGACCACATGCCCTCGGGAAGTCCCAGGGAGGGTGTGGTGGCACGTAGGGTCAAATGGTATCCGACCCCACGTCCGACCCTACACCCTAGGGTCGCAGAAACTGCTACCCTAGGTGCTACCCTACCTGCGACCCTACGATTTCAGTTAGTTTAAAATATATTGGAATAAATTCTAATTCAAATCTAACGACTTGTTAGGTCTTTCTAGTGTTTTAAAAGTGATTCATAAAGCTTGAACGAAGATCTACGCTCAATCAAAGGTAAGGGAACAAGACCTAAACTAATTGGCTAATAATAAACTATTTTCGTTTATTGAGTCCAATACCATGTATGATTCTATGATTATATGATTGTAATGCGCATATCACTTGTCATCTACTATTCCTGTTATTACTGTTCATGCATATTTAATTCAGTTTATTTATAACATGATGATGATTATGATGCTAGGAATAGGCATGTGAATGTATGTGTGTAGTTAGTGTGCTTGATGCGAGTGGAACATCAGGGGGAGGACGTGACACTGTGGTTCATCCTGGTCGCTAGACTCTAGCTCTATCTCTACTCATGTCTTGTCCACTAACATCGTCGTATCACCATTACCTTAGTAGAACTATTACGTCGTAGGCCATCAAGGGAGGTGGTCTCGGACCGTGTAGTCTCTGACTCTGTCAGGGGACCTTAGCTCTATCTCTATGGACTTAATGAGGGATGCTGGGGTGAGGCCTTGGATACACTGTTTGACAATAGGATTAGTTAGTTGCGAGCCCAGTTTGCAAGCCCTCGCCAACAGGAGCTTATGTATTGGTATGGGTAGAGCATCAGGGGAAGTGTGATGCGGTGCGGTCCTAAGCACTTTAGCTCTATCTCTATTCCATGGTGGGGTGGATGTGGACGACAATGGTGTTTGATCACTTGGGTGGGCTTACACACCCTGTGTATAGAGGTGAGGCCGCCACCCAACCTTTCTATTGCACATTACAAACTTATGAACCATACCAAAGATATGAATTGAATGCATGCATATGTTTGTTGCATTGTTTTGTTGCTCATTAAGCCGTGATGTGTGCTCACCCTTTCGACGTCGAATATTTTTAGTTGATGATGCAGGTACCACAGTAGAAGATTATATAAATGCTCCGATGTATGGACATGCGGCGGCGATGGACGCTGAAGTTATGATGGATTCGCATGATTCGTCATGCGAGTGTAACTCTTGTGTTTTCGATTAGATTTGGTTTAAATTATACAGACAATGTAATTGATTTAATTATTTTAATTTATGTCTTAGTCCTTGTGGAGATAATTAGATAATTTATTTACTCTATCACTGTTAGACTCTCAGTTCATTTAATATATAAGACTTCCGCTATTGTTTATTTACTCTGATTATGGTTGTGGATGTGTATGGTTTAAGCAAACGGACACAGCCTATTTGAGATCCTGGTTGAACCATTGGTTTATTTGTGTTTCATCACACCATTCTGAATAGCACAGAATTGGGGTGTGACAACATGGTATCAAAGCTCTCAGGCCCTGTCTATTAAACCAGTATACTTCCACAAAAGTTTGTGAACTGAGTTAGGATAAAATTTAAAAGATTTAATAAGAACATACTGTAAGCACCTGTGTTGTTTGAGACAAAATTAAGAAAGAGAATAATGCATATATAAAAGGAGAAACATGTTTTAAATACATCAAATAAAAAACATGTTTATACATATCCAAAGCAGAGTGCAGTCCACAACCTGGATAGTTACTCTATAGTACAAAAAAAAAAAACAACAACAAGAAGAAAATATACATCACGGAGCAGGAGGCGTGTCACACCCCAATTCTGATCCAACCAGAATGGTGTGAGTGAACCGTCATTTAATCAACGGTTCACACCAGGATCTCGAATAGACCGTGTCCACTCGTACAAACCATTACATATAACCACAATCAGAATATAAATAATACAGCGGAACTCTTTAAAATATAATGAACTGAGAATCTATTGATAAATTTAAATAAAATATCTAATTATTCAAATTCAAACATATAATATAATATCCTTACATCCATTTAGTCCAACTGAAAATAACTGAAGTAAATAAATAAAACCAATCAAAGGTACACGCAGAAAGGGCACTCGCATGAAGCGTCATGCTCATCCTCTCCTACCTGTACATCCAACGCAGCAACACCACCATAAGCCGGAGCATTCATGTAGTCATCCACAGTGTAACCTGCATCAACATCTAAAAATAATGTGTACACAAAGGGTGAGCTCACAACTTAGCTCAATAAGACAATCAGACAGTTTCACAATATTATGCATGAGTAACAATCATTTTATGCTGTGGTCTGGTTTAAGTTTGCAATGTGCTATAGAAAGGTTTGGTGGCCCCCGCACCTCTATACACGAGTGTGTGGCACCTCATGGATCACACCCCCATTGGCCCACATGCACCCATCATGGAATAGAGATAGAGCTAAGATACCCCCGTACCTCTCCTAATGCTCTACCCATACCAGTACCTAAGCCCCTACAGGCCAGGGCTCGCAAACTGGGCTCGCAACTAACCAATCCTATATGTCATCAATGTATGCTCTATCCCAGCACAGCCGTCTACGGCATAGAGATAGAGCTAAGGCATTCCCACACCTCCCCTGATACCCTATCCGCAACTAACCCACTAGGATAGCAACAATACGCAGGTAGACCCTATCCCAACATCACTCCCTACGGCATAGAGATAGAGCTAAAGCATCGTGGACAAGCCAGCATCGACTCGGAGACCACAGTGCCACATACCATGGCCAAGCCAACATCAATATCGGAGACCACCATACCACGACCTTCCCCTGATGCCCCACCCGTACCAAGCATGTTAAGATAGAATACTACAAAAAGGTGCTAGTGTGAGGAGCGATCCCAGCCCATGCCCCACTCCACACACTAACGAAAACAATCACATGCTTAACAATCACATCCTATCAATGCATGAACAATAATAATAACTGAAAGTAAAGGATGGCATGTGAATATGCACAAACATCACATCATATATAATCAGGTGATTAACAACGATTTACTGTCCATTAATTATTAGGTTTAGGTCAGATTCCCTTACCTGACGCTCGTTTGATAGCTTGCTCCACGTCGCAAGATCCAAATGGGAAGTCACAAAGTCCTACAATATTATTAAGGTTTCATTAGAATATTTTTCTTAAGGTTTCATGTTGGTCGGAAACCAACAAGGTTACAAAATACCCTCACAGAGCTGACCGGTGGCATGTACCAGTCGCAGCTCTGTGGGGAAGACTGGCAACCGGTATGGTCAGCCGGTCCCCACAGACCAGCCTCCCGAGGGATACCGGTGGCAACATACCGGCCGCACTGTGTGCAACCGGTATAGTCGACCAGTATGTCTCCGGAAGACCATACATGGGTTTTTTTACTGCCGTCGATCGATTACCTTGGATTTTCAGGGTTTCTCCTATCCATTCTAAGTCTATGCTTTGAGTTAGGGTTATCCCCAACTCATTCGAGTCTAGTTTCGATGAATATCATCTCGGAACTCAAATCTAGTGTTTGATGGCAACTTAGGGTTTGTTGGCCAATTTAGGATTTTAGATCAATACCTACTTTGCATGGTATTGATCCACCCACCCAACTAACATAGGGTAAGAAGATTGATTCAAACACTTACCGTTGACTGGCGTAGAGTGAGCTTCGTCGAATGGTAATGGCGGCACCCCCTTCTTCTTCCTAGCTCCTTCTCCTTCCCAACCTCCTTCTCTTCTCTAGAGTTTGTGAGAGATAATGGAAAGGATTTGAGGAGGTTTAAGGGTGTATTTATAGGCTAGAATTAGGGTTTAGTAACCCTATTAGGATTAGGAAAGTCTTAGGATTCGAAATCAAGAAAGTGGGACCCTCAGAAGTCAATTTCCGGATTTCCACATTCAGCTGCGCAGAGCTGACCGGTCGACCGGTACCAAGACCGGTACCATCGACCGGTCAACATAAACTCATGTTGATTTGATCGTCTTTGGTCCGATTTCGTACCTGTTTGTCATCCGCTCGTCCCGTCTGGCCCGGTGATGATCGAAAGACCTGCTACGATACAAAACCAAGGTTTAGACCGAGTTTACGGAGTGCGGGTCTTACAACTCCCCCACCCTTAAAAGAAATTTCATCCCGAAATTTGCATGTAGGTTTCACAACTCCCCCACCCTTAAAAGAAATTTCGGCCCCGAAATTTGAACGTACCTTGATCGTTGAAAAGGTTAGGGTACTCCTTCCTCATCGCGCTCTCCTCTTCCCAAGTAATTTCCTCCACATTTTGGCTTCTCCAATGCACCTTCACATAATGGATGTCCTTGGTTCGAAGTTGTTGTACCTTTTGACTTGAGAGCATCACAGGCAGCACTTCAAAAGTTAAGTCTTCAGTCAAGTCTGGGGGATCAGCGGTCAAGATGTGCGATGGATCTCTGACATACTTCTTCAGTAATGATACATGGAACACGTTATTAACGCTTGACATAGATGGTGGTAGAGCCAATTGATATGCTACATTACCACGTCGGGTCAATATCTCATATGGTCCCACATACCTGGGGCATAGCTTCCCCTTTTTACCAAACTATTTTAGTCCTCGCACCGGTGATACCTTCAAGAATACTTTGTCACCCACTACAAACTCCAGATCTCGACGTCGATTATCCGCATAGTGCTTCTGTCGAACCTGAGCTATCTTTACTCTCTCTTTGATCTGATCAATCACTTGGCAAGTTTCTTCAACAAACTCCGGTCCTATAATTCTTCTTTCTCCCACCTCGTTCCATAACAGAGGTGTACGACACTTCTTCCCATAGAGTGCTTCATATGGGGCCATATGAATTGTAGCCTGATAACTGTTGTTATAAGCAAACTCGATAAATGATAGCTTCTCAACCCAAGCTCCCTTGAAATCTATTGCACAAGCTCGGAGCATATCTTCTAAAATTTGAATAGTTCGCTCTGACTGTCCGTCCATCTGAGGGTGAAAATCTGTACTGAACTTCAACTTCGTTCCCATAGCTTTCTGTAATCCTTCCCAGAACTTTGATGTAAAACGGGGATCTCTATCAGATACTATACTCTCTGGAACGCCATGAAGTTTGACTATATTATCCACATATAACTTGGCCAGTTTCTCCATGGTATACTGAGGTCTGTCCGTAATAAATCGAGCTGTCTTGGTGAGTCGGTCGACTATAACCCAAACTTCATCCACTGACCTTGGTGTCAAAGGTAGGCCAGTGACAAAATCCATGGTAATGCAAAACCACTTCCATGCAGGTTCAGGTAATGGCTGTAGTAAACCTGCGGGTCTCTGACTTTCTGCTTTAACTTATTGACAATTCAGACATTGGAACACGAAACGAGCTATATCTGCTTTCATACCCCTCCACCAATATAGTCTTCTTAAATCATGGTACATTTTGGTACTTCCTGGATGTACCGAATATGGGGTGTAATGAGCTTCAGTCATAATTCGATCTCTGATATTGCAGTCTTCACTCTCAAGTATACATAACCGTCCACGATACCTGAGTACCTTGTCTGAATCCAAGGTAAAGTCAGGATTGCTCGTACCCTTCTCTAAGTCTTCTTGCACTGTCTTGAGATGAGGATCCTGTAGGATTGCTACCTTGACTTCATCTACTAGATCCGGTGAGATCTTCAAAGCTGCAAATATCATGGTGAACTTATGAATTAAGCCTTGCTCAACTGGATCTTCTGCAGTCTCTATAATATACTCCTCATCACCTTCGATTGAACTTGAGGCTGCGGCACATAATGCAGCATTTGTACTTGGTCCTGCCTCAGGTTTCGATGCCCACTTTCTGCTTAAGGCGTCAGCCACCACATTTGCTTTACCCGGATGGTATTGGATGTCACAATCATAATCTTTCAACAATTCCAGCCATCTCCTCTGTCTCATATTCAGATCCTTCTGAGTGAAAAGATAAGTTAAGCTCTTGTGATCTGACTTGATCTGAAACTTCTCACCGTACAAGTAGTGTCTCCAAGTCTAGATTGCATGTTTAACCACTGCTAGCTCCAAATCATGCGTAGGATAGTTCTTCTCATGCTCCTTTAACTATCTTGATGCATAAGCAATCACCTGTTCTCCTTGCATCAATACACACCCAATACCCAACCCTGAAGCATCCGTATATAAAGTAAACGGTACGCTTGATTCTGGGATGGTCAAGATAGGTGCAGAGACTAGCCTTGACTTCAAAGTCTGAAAGCACTTCTCACACTCTTCTGTCCATATGAATTTCTCCCTTCTTGGTCAATCTGGTGAGTGGAACAGTGATCCTGGAGTAATCTTCCACGAATCTTCTATAATAACCAGCCAACCCAAGGAAACTACGAATCTCCGCAACAGATTTTGGTGCTTCCCATCCTACTATAGCAGCTATCTTACTTGGATCAACCTTGATACCGTCTTCAGATACAACATGGCCGAAGAAAGCCACTTCCTTCAGCCAAAACTCGCACTTCTTGAACTTAGCATAAAGCTTTTCTTGTCTCAGCTGTTGTAGGGCTGCCCTCAAATGTGTTGTATGAGTCTCCATGTCCTTAGAGTAGATCAATATATCATCGATGAATACGATGATCAAAGTGTCCAACATATCATGAAACACTCGGTTCATCAGTTCCATGAATGACGCTGGAGCATTGGTCAACCCAAAAGACATAACTAAAAACTCATAATGCCCATAACTTGTCCTGAAAGCAGTTTTCGAAATATCTCCGGCCTTGATATTCAGTTGGTGATACCCCGATCGGAGATCGATCTTTGAGAAAACCTTTGCACCCTGCAATTGATCGAACAGATCGTCGATTCTAGGCAAGGGATACCGATTCTTGATCGTCAACTTGTTCAGTTCACGGTAGTCAATGCATAGCCTTACACTTCTGTCCTTCTTCTTGACAAATAATACCGGTGCCCCCCAAGGTGATATGCTAGGTCGTATGAAGCCCTTATCTAACAATTCTTGTAATTGGGTCTTCAACTCCTTTAACTCGGTAGGGGCCATCCTATATGGTGCTTTGGACACCGGTGCCGAACCTGGCATAAGGTCTATTACAAACTTTGTAGCCCTGTCCGACAGTAGACCTGGAAGCTCCTCTGGAAATACATCTGGGAACTCTCGAACCACATCTATATCTTCCATCTTTGGCACCTCCGCAGTGATGTCGACTACAGATACTAGATAACCCACTCCCCCCTTCTCTAAGCATCTCTTAGCTTTTAGGGCGGAGAGAATCAGCTTCCGCTTCCTAGATAGCCTGATCCCAGTGAAGCTATACTCCTTTCCCTTTTTGTCTGTAAGCACAAGCTTCCTTTCACCACATAATAGGATAGTTGAATGATGGCCTAGCCAATCCATTCCCAAGATGACATCAAAGTCTACCATCTCGAGTAGCACCAAACTTACTTCTAAGTCTCAGCCTTCAATACATACAGTACATGGTCCATAATAATCAGTCAAAGCCACTTCGACTCCTAGTGGAGAGCAAACTATCAAGCTTGGGTTCAAGTGCTTGATTGGTAACTCCATTCGCTTCCCAAAAGAAATAGAAACAAAGGAGTGCGTGGCCCCAGAGTCAAATAGTACTCTGGCAGGTATACCAGCTACATTTACAATTCCTGGAATTTTCATCATCCCTTAGTTCTACATGCGCATACACACAATGAAAATAGTAAGCCAAATAGTAAGGGATAGATTCGTACCAGTGACCACATCAGGTGATGCAGCTGCCTCTTCAGTGGTGACCGCATATACTTTTCCTTGTTGGGGAGGTTGCTTCCTAGGTTGAGTGCAGGTCCTTACAATATGACCCACTTGCTGACAGTTGAAGCACTTGATATTCGGGTTGAATCCGACGTTCTGTGGCACAGGTGGTGCTGTAATGTTTCTAGCAGGTACTGTAGCGGTCTGAGCCCTGTATGGGCAGAAGGGTCTACTGTTTCCGCCACCCAAAATCTCAATAGCGGGTCTCTTCACTCCCTTATTCTGGGCGAAGAAGCTGTCCCTCTGACTGGACTCTATAACCCTCGCAACCTGTACAACCTCATTATATATTTTCTTGTCCAGACCCAATATGTGCTCTCTGATGCTTCCACGTAGTCCCATGGTGAACCTACGTGTCTTGGTCTCTTCCTCTTGCATACTTGTCGGTGCGAAGAAAAATAACTCTTCGTACCTCTGCTGGTAAGCATCCACAGTCGATTGAGACTGTTGCAAATTAAGGAACTCCTTCTCCATCTGATCTCTGAAGCTCTTTGGAAAATACTTATCGAAGAAGGCAACCTTGAACACTTCCCAATCTACCTGTGCATATTTCGTCTCCAGATAGATATGCCCGTGTAGAATTCCACCAAGAATTTGCGTCTTCTTTCAGCATATGAGTGGCAAATAAGACCTTTTCCTCCTCTGTACAGGTCATCAGTAGGAAGTTTTTCTCCATCTCTACAACCCACTGTGCTGGCCACAATGGTTTCCCTGTCTTACCGGTGAATGATGAAGGCTTCAACTTCAGGAATCTATCCACCGCTCTGCTCAGATCATGCTGTCCCTGAGTGTTCATTCCGTACCATGGTGGTGGATAAGGATAGGCTCCCCGGTACGCAGAAGGCGACGGAAATTGATGCAGTGGTGGTACATTCTGTGCATGGCCCATCGGCCTTGGGTTACCCTGCATCGGCTGTGAAGTATTTTTCTCTCCAGACTCAGGCATACCTCCAGTGGGAACAGAACCCGGTGACCTGAGCATCTTCAGTATCTCGCTCAGGAATTCTTTCTGCTGAGCTTGCATCTGATAGACCAGGTTTGTAACAATGGTCTCAGAATTCCTGTGAGGTGGCCCAGGCAAATTTGTTGTTACTTCTGGAACCTGTTCCTCCTCAACTTCCGAGCTTGGCTCTCTAACATGGCCTTATTCAACCTGTTCGTCTTCTTCGAGGCGCATCCTAACCTGGTGACGCTTCCGACCCCTACGACCGTTTCCGCCCACCATCTCAGACTATTCTGTTTGAATCTGAGAAGAAGACATAACACATGAGAATGAAGCAATAGTGGTGTTAGTCTTGAACAATATAAGGCGAAACAGTCATAAAAAGGAGTAATTAAGTCTACAAAATTTTTAAAATTTTTTGAGATTTTTCTGGCTCTTCAGGTGTTGACCGGTCGCAACATACCGGTCGACACTCTGTAGACAGAGCTGCGACCGGTATAGTCGACCGGTCAGAATGGAATTTCTGACCGAGACATAGCGGTCGCAGCCCCTTTGGGACACCGGTCGACCGGTATGTCAACCGGTATGCCCAGAAAGGGCTTTAAAATCGCAAAAAGTTAGATTTTTCTCACTTTTCTTTCTTTCCTCTCCTCCGGTGGTGATTCTACTCTGGACTCCGAGTTGCTACAGTCCGATCGGTGACCTTAGAAGCCGATTCCTTCCGTTCAAAGCGTTGAACATCGTCTCTAGGTAGGTCTCTTCCCTCTCACTCATGTTTTTACAAATTTTCCATATCGTCTTTATGTAAAAATTTAGGTTTTTCTTTGATTGAGATGTTCCAACCGTAGGAACTCTTTTCCTTCAGCTTGGAAAGGGTTTAGGGACCCCCAAGAGCAAAATCCCTCAACCAATTTGAGGTTTTACCGAACGGTTTTCCTAAAAAAATCGAATTTTTACAACTTTTGACTTAGGTTTTCAAAATTTTTGAAATTTCTTGATTTTTCTTAATTTCTTGAAATTTCTTATTGTAATTGCTTGTGATTGATTTGTCGAAGAGTGTGGGGGTTACGTAAGTCCTCCTCCCCATGTTTTTGGGTGAGTTCGAGGCTTTTTCCCAATTTACTATCGTTATGCTGCCGAAATTTCGATAATTTCTAACGTTTTCCTCTTGTTTTCCCCTTGTTTTGCAGTTTAAAATGGCCCCCCGACTAGATCTTGGCAAGCGTCCCCACGGCTCGAGTTCACGTGCTCCCCAGCCACCAGTTCCCCAATTTGACGAGCACTGGTTTCGTTCTATAGAGGCACAGGCTCGGTTTCCGTGGTTTGATAACAAGAACATATAATCTGGACGCCGGGTTAACATGGATCAGCTGGAGAGATTAGATGTGCGAGCCGCTTTCGACGCACTCGGGTGGGTACCGATAATATCCTACACTGATACCACCCGTCCCAACCTAGTTAAGCATTTTTATGCTAACCTGGAGCTGCATGGGGATGTTAACGATCCCAACCAGGGTAGGGATTTGCGCATCACTAGTTATGTCAGGGGTGTACCTATCTCATTCAACACCCACCAGCTGGCCGACCTTCTAGGGGTTCCTAATGATGGAGACCTAGTGTATTTCCCTCCCAAAGCGAAGGGCTATCTGACTGAGGATCTGCGTCGAGAGATAGTGGATCAGATACTAAACCCTGGAGCTCCTATGAAGGCAGCTAGCTTGAGACCTGCACCTCAGGTATATAGTCGCATCATTCAGCACAACATCGTGCCCCAGAGCAGCCATTACAGTGAGTTGTCTCAACTCACTCAGTACATCACCTATTGCATCTGCACTGGGGAGTGGGTCTCTCTCCCTTACCTTATCATCAGGACCATGCATCAGGCGACCCTGGCCGATCAGGCCAGTAACCATCCCTACGGTCGTCTCATTACCTTCCTGCTACGTCGCCTGGGTGTGAGCATGAGAAGCGAGGTGACAGTTGAGGATACTATGACCTCCGACATTGACTGGGATGCCATTCAGAGGATGCAGATGGTTGACTTGCCTATTAGCGATGACGAGTTGGAAGCTCGCCCTCGCCCACTCGGGAGGGTAGCAACCGCGGTGGCAGCAGCAGCAGCCAATGCGGCCTATGCAGCCGAGCTCGAGCGTGATGATGATGAGGATAGGGCCGAGGGTGTACTAGTGCCAGCTCCACAGCCTACACCTGCAGCACCACCATCTACCTCTACAGCTGGACCATCTCAGCCTTCTCCCGACACCATGATGGGTATGATTATGGAGATCAGGGACACTCAGCATGAGATGAGCCGTGACTTGGCGCAGTTGGCTCGCAGTCTCAAAGTCACACAGAATCAGGTGCACTGGCTCAGGGTCGCGTACAAGCAAGACTATGATATAGCCGACCCTATTCCTCCCAGGCCCCCTACCCCATGATTGTCCCTCTTATTTCTCTTTTACATATGACTGTTTATATAACAGGGTAACTGTCCGGTTTGTGGACTGTACCCTGTAGCACTATTTCATTTGATACTCTTTTCTTTTAATGAAAATCTTTATGTTTCACATATCTAGTGTATGTGCACATGTTAAGTTCCATATTTAGAATAGTACAATATTCTCTTTCTTAGTCCGTCTCAGGTATCAAACAATGCTTAGGGTGTGTTTGTATTAAGATTTTTAAATTTTTCCTAACTCGGTTCATCGACTTAGTTAAGTGCAATATGGTTTGCTGGACAGAGCCCGAGAGCTCTGATACCAAGTTGTCACACCCCAATTCTGATCGAACCAGAATGGTGTGAGTGAACCGTCATTTAACCAACGGTTCACACCTGGATCTCGAATAGACCGTGTCCACTCATACAAACCATTACACATAACCACAATCAGAATATAAATAATACAGCGGAAGTTTTTAAAATATAATGAACTGAGAATCTATTGATAAATTTAAATAAAATATCCAATTATTCAAATTCAAACATATAATATAATATCCTTACATCCATTTAGTCCAACTGAAAATAACTGAAGTAAATAAATAAAACCAATCAAAGGTACACGCAGAAAGGGCACTCGCATGAAGCGTCATGCTCGTCCTCTCCTGCCTGTACATCCAACGCAGCAACACCACCATAAGCCGGAGCATTCATGTAGTCATCCATAGTGTAACCTGCATCAACATCTAAAAACAATGTGTACACAAAGGGTGAGCTCACAACTTAGCTCAGTAAGACAATCACACAGTTTCACAATATTATGCACGAGTAACAATCATTTTATGCTATGGTCGGGTTTAAGTTTGCAATGTGCTATAGAAAGGTTTGGTGGCCCCCGCACCTCTATACACGAGTGTGTGGCACCTCATGGATCAAACCCCCATTGGCCCACATGCACCCATCATGGAATAGAGATAGAGCTAAGATACCCCCGTACCTCTCCTGATGCTCTACCCATACCAGTACCTAAGCCCCTACTGGCCAGGGCTCGCAAACTGGGCTCGCAACTAACCAATCATATATGTCATCAATGTATGCTCTATCCCAACACAACCGTCTACGGCATAGAGAGAGCTAAGGCATTCCCACACCTCCCCTGATGCCCTATCCGCAACTAACCCACTAGGATAGCAACAATACGCAGGTAGACCCTATCCCAACATCACTCCCTACGGCATAGAGATAGAGCTAAAGCATCGTGGACAAGCCAGCATCGACTCGGAGAACACAGTGCCACATACCATGGCTAGGCCAACATCAATATCGGAGACCACCGTACCACGACTTCCCCTGATGCCCCACCCGTACCAAACATGTTAAGATAGAATACTACAAAAAGGTGCTAGTGTGAGGAGCGATCCCAGGCCCATGTCCCACTCCACACACTAACGAAAACAATCACATGCTTAACAATCACATCCTATCAATGCATGAACAATAATAATAACTGAAAGTAAAGGATGGCATGTGAATATGCACAAACATCACATTATATATAATCAGGTGATTAACAACGATTTACTGTCCATTAATTATTAGGTTTAGGTCAGATTCCCTTACCTGACGCTCGTTTGATTGCTTGCTCCACGTCGCAAGATCCAAACAGGAAGTCACAAAGTCCTACAATATTATTCGAGTTTCATTAGAATATTTTTCTTAAGGTTTCATGTTGGTCGGAAACCAACAAGGTTAGAAAATACCCTCACAGAGCTGACCGGTGGCATGTACCAGTCGCAGCTTTGTGGGGAAGACTGGCGACCGGTATGGTCAGCCGGTCCCAACAGACCAGCCTCCCGAGGGATACCGGTGGCAACATACCGGCCGCACTGTGTGCAACCGGTATAGTCGACCAGTATGTCTCCGGAAGACCATACATGGATTTTTCATATGCCGTCGATCGATTACCTAGGATTTTCAGGGTTTCTCCTATCCATTCTAAGTCTACGCTTTGAGTTAGGGTTTTCCCCAACTCATTCGAGTCTAGTTTTGATGAATATCATCTCGGAACTCGAATCTAGGGTTTGACGACAACTTAGGGTTTATTGGCCAATTTAGGGTTTCCAATCAATACCTACTTTGCATGGTATTGATCCACCCACCCAACTAACATAGGGTAAGAAGATTCATTCAAACACTTACCGTTGACTGGTGTAGAGTGAGCTTCGTCGAACGGTAATGGCGGCACCCCCTTCTTCTTCCTAGCTTCTTCTCCTTCCCAACCTCCTTCTCTTCTCTAGAGTTTGTGAGAGATAATGGAAAAGATTTGAGGAGGTTTAAGGGTGTATTTATAGGCTAGAATTAGGGTTTAGTTACCCTATTAGGATTAGGAAAGTTTTAGGATTCGAAATCAGGAAAGTGGGACCCTCAGAAGTCAATTTACGGATTTCCACATTCAGCTGTGCAAAGCTGACCGATCGACCGGTACCAAGACCGGTACCATCGACCGGTCAACATAAACTCATGTTGATTTGATTGTCTTTGGTCTGATTTCGTACCTGTTTGTCATCCGCTCGTCCCGTCTAGCCCGGTGATGATCGGAAAACCTGCTACGACACAAAATCAAGGTTTAGACCGGGTTTACGGAGTGCGGGTCTTACAAGTTGATGGAAGAGGAGGTGCCTCGCGATCTCTGTCGTAGTCCTTAGCATACACTCTAGTCAACCAGGCTACCTGAGTCTGGGTCGTCTAGAGACTAGCTGTCAACTCGGCCATCTACTGATCAGACACACGCTGAGCATCTAGAAGCTCGCTCACTCTCCCATCAGTCGCACGCTGAGCATCTAGAACCTCTCCTACTCTCCTATCTGTTGTGCGCTGAGCATCTAAAAGCTCTTCCACTCTCAAGTCCGTCGAGCGCTGAGCCTCTCTGATCTAACACAGTAATCCCATCATATCATCAGATGGTGGGTGTGAAGGACCAGCTATGTGTGAAGGAGCCCGAGATGGACCAGCTCCAGTAGAATGTAGAGGTGATGGAGGAGGTATGGCATCTACATCCATAAACATACGATCATCATCCTCGGCATCACCCCCAGGGACCCCTGCTCCTACTGCTGCTACTGCCACCACAGTATCTGCTACCTCTACTCGAGTACGAGGACACACTAGAGCGTTCCTCTCATCATCACTGACCTGACCATCCCGCATACCCATCTTACAGATGGCCTCCCAGTCAAGATCCGATGAGAAGGTCTTCTCCTAAATTCGCTCACCCACTAAGTCAATGCGTAGGCGGGTGAGCAATGTGGTGATCAGACGTCCGTAGGGTAGGTTGCCCAACTGACCAGGCAGCGTAGCACGGATCATCGTCCGGATAATGATATAAGGAAGGCAGACAGGCTGCCTGGTGCAAATACAGTAGAGGACATACTGAGTCAATTGGGAGATCCTCTCATAATGTCCACTCTGGGGTATCAGGTTGTGCTGAAAAATTTTATAGTACACCCGAGGCTCTGGATGTAGATTGATCATTTTCATCTCCCAGTAATCATCTCTGATGAGCTTACTGTCAATCTTAGCACGCATCTCTAAGGATAGGAACTGGGGCTCCTTTGGAGCACAGTACACCAAAGGCCGTCAATTGATATGCCCAAAAGATCAGCCAACTGCTGGCAGTTAAATGAAACCTCTACCCCTTTGACGTAGCTCATGATCCTGAGCTTCCTACCTCTCTCTATGTCATTGCGATCCCCTACTACCTGGAGATTGCAATAGAACTGTCTCACCAGATCAGGACGGGTACAAGCCTCGTAAGTGATCACAGGGAGCCAGCCCATGTCCCCAAAAGCACCCTCCACGTTGAACAAGGCTAGACTAGCCAAGTTCACACAGCGACCCCCTTTTACTTTCTTACGCTCATAGCGAGCATACTAAGCTTCGGCTTCGTTGGAGCAAAAACAAATTGGGTCATGAGCCCTAGGCACCTTGGTATGAGCCATACTATCTGTCAAGACACAGAAAAACAAATAAGATATTAGTAATGGCGAAAAACTCAAAATTTCGGCATTATAACGGCATGATTTGGCCAAAAGCCTCACTTTTCACCCAAACAACTGGGCAGGAGGACTTACATAGGTTCCAAACCATCCTGCAAAGCTCATACAGTTGTAAATTTAATCTAGAAATATCGAATTTGATGAAATTTCAATAAATTTGAAAAATCTCAAAAATTAGGTCAAAAATAGAAAAACTCAAGTTTCTCAAAAACCAACCGATGAAAATCAAATATTTTTGTGGGCTTTCATCCATTGGGTGACCAATAGCTAAAGCCCCCAATAAAAATTAAATTTTTACGGTTGGAAAAAGTTTAATATGAAGAAAACGATGTAATGGATGAAAAACCTAGTTTGGAGAGTTTAACAATGTGAAACAGTAGAGAGCATACCTGAAGAGAAGGAGCGAAAGTCACGAATGGAAGGAATGATCACCAAACACTAGGGGTCGATACTGTAGCAACTCAGGGAAACGAGTTGAGTTGGAAGAAAGGAGAAAGAATGGGAAATGAATCCAAAATCGGGTTTAAAAACCTAATTTTGGATCGTAGGGTAACAGAATTTGACCAAAATGTGCGACCCTACGTCAGACCCTACCATCGACCTTAGGCTCTTGGTGATCTGACAGAGAACAATGGCTCGGACCTAGGGTCGGACAATTACCGACCCGACCATCGACCCTAGGCTCTCAGTGATTTAACAGAGAACCATGGGTCGGACCTAGGGTTGGACATATACTGACCCTACAATCGACCCTAGGCTCTCGGTAAGCTGACAGGGTTTATTAGGGTCACATACCCTAGGGTCGCATAAGGATCGACCCTACCATCGACCCTACGATGGAAAATATAGTATTTTGTCAGAATGATCTGAAAAATTGGAAATTTATATTGATTAGTTGGATTTTTACTTGAGAACAACTTATATTGATTTCCTCACATGTGCTATGATTGTTTTCAGACACTACCACCACCAGAACAGGAAATGGTTGGGCGAAGGGTGACCAGACGAGGCTGTAACCCAATTCCACCACCACCACCTGTGGAGGAAGACAGCAATGTAAATCATGAAACACATGAGAATCTGAATATGGCACCACCAGTGGCTAGTGACCAAGCAAATCCTTTAAACTGGCCAGCCCCACCTACAGATTTGGCTACAGCGATAATAAACTTGGCACAACAGCTGCAGCAAACACAGCAGGTGCAAGCCAATATGCAGGCTGCTATAGGCATGGCTTTTCCAATTGCACATACGACACCTATGCCAGCAGGACAAGCTAGCACAGTACCAGGGGGAAGCAACACAGTATCCCACGCACCTCAAACACCACTTATGTTGGCTCAAGTACAGAATCCTGAGGTAGCTCAAGGCAGTTACCAGTACCAACCACCTATGTATGGGGCTTATGCTCCGTATCAGCTGGACCACTCCCGACTGATCGAGCATTTTCTGAAGATGAAGCCCCAAGAATATAATGGTAAGCCAGCAGATCCTTTGTGGCCAGCACACTGGGTTGATGAAATGGAAAGAAATTTTATGATGATGACAGTGAATGAGGAGGAGATAGTGTTGTGTGCAACCTTCATGCTAAAAGGCGATGCACACCACTGGTGGAAGTCCACACGGACTTATCTGTTAACAAAGCACGCCCCATTGACCTGGGCTTTATATAAAGAGGCATTCTTTGAGAAGTACTTCCCCAAAAGTTTTAGAGATTCTATAGAGAGAGAGTTCCTGAGTCTATATCAGGGCCAGATGACTGTGGATGCATACCAACAGCGTTATGAGGAGCTGTTTTTCTTTGCACCCGCTAGCATGCAAGAGGAAAATACAAAGATCCGAAGGTTCGTCATGGGACTTAGGGGAAGCATTCGCGAACATGTTCTGGGACTGGAGAAGAAAGTCTACAGTGAAGCAGTACAAATTGCTCAAGTAATAGAGTCGAGCCAGAAGGAGAGCTACTTTACTCAAAATAGAGGTATAAAAATGCCAAATGGAAATTTATGAAATGGAGGGAATACAAGGACATTTAAACCCTTTCGTACACAAGGCTTTAATGCTGCAGCCAAGACTACTCCAGCAGCTCAACCACAACAAAAGCAAACCATCGAAGGAGTAAAATGCTATAACTGCAACCAAGTAGGACATTACTCAAGGGAGTGTCCTAAACCCAGAAAGCAGCTACAACAAGGAAAGGTTTATGCTGTTACATCTGAGGATGCTGCCGCATCGCCTGATGTGATCACAGGTATGACCTGAACCTTTCATTTGTGTTACATTGTGTGATCATGTAGACTAAAACTAAAACAAATCACAGGTATTGTACCTATTAATGGCATACCCGCTAGAGTACTCTTTGATTCTGGAGCTACTCATTCTTTCATATCTGTGTTATTTGGAACGAAGCTGAATCTACCCCTCAGATCGTTAGACTACAAACTGCTTGTACGATCGCCGATGGGATTAGAAGTGGAATTAGAAAAGGATTATGGACCATGTCCAGTTCTTATTGACGAGAAGACCTTGGATGCAACCTTGATTCAACTTGAGATGGCAGATTTTGATGTCATCTTGGGAATGGACTGGTTAGCTCGGCATTCTGTAAACCTATTATGTGCAGAAAAGAAACTGACATTTAAAGACAAGGAAGGAGCAGAGTTTAGTTTTACAGGAACCAACTTCTCCGTAAATGGAAACTCATCCTCTCTGCATTAAAGACTAGAAAATGCCTAGAGAAAGGAGGAGTTGGGTATCTAGTATCAGTGTTGACCTCCCCAAGGAAGCACCACAAATGGAGAATATTGATCTTGTGCATGACTTTCCAGATGTATTTCTTGAAGAACTACCAGGACTACCACCCGATCGAGTGACAGAGTTTGTTATAGATCTGATACCTGGAGCCGCACCAGTATCTAAAGCACCTTATAGAATGGCTCCTATTGAATTGGAGGAATTAAAAGTACAGTTATAGGAATTACTGAACAAGGGTTATATCAGACCTAGCATATCACCATGGGAGCGCCAGTATTGTTTGTAAAGAAGAAGGACAGAAGCGTTCGACTGTGTATAGACTATCGAGAATTGAATAAGCATACAATCAAGAATCGGTATCCATTGCCTCGTATCGATGACTTGTTCGATCAATTGCAAGGTGCCAAGGTGTTCTCCAAGATTGATCTTCGGTCAGGATACCATCAGTTGAAGATTAAGGAAGGAGATATTCCAAGACAGAATTCAAAACAAGATATGGACATTATGAATTCTTAGTCATGTCTTTTGGATTGACTAATGCACCCCTAACTTTTATGAAACTCATGAATCGGGTATTCCATCATATGTTGGATACGTCGGTCATTGTGTTTATTGATGATATATTGGTCTACTCCAAGGACAAGGAAACTCATGTCATGAATCTAAAAGCCGCTCTGCAGCGACTAAGGAAAGATAAGCTTTACGCCAAATTTATAAAGTATGAGTTTTGGCTAAATGTGGTCGCTTTCTTAGGCCATGTTGTACCCGTAAAAGGAATTTAAGTGGATTCTAGAAAGAATGATGTCATTATGAAGTGGGAAGCACCGAAGAGCGTTGCAGAAATTAGAAATTTCCTATGTCTAGCTGGGTATTATCGACGATTTGTGGAAGACTATTCCAGAATTACCGTACCTCTCACCAGTTTGACAAAGAAAGGAGAAAAGTATGTTTGGACTGATAAATGTGAGAAGAGTTTCCAAACATTGAAGGCTAGATTGATATCTGCTCTGATCTTGACTATTCCTATTCCAGGACAGCCATTTACCTTGTACACTAATGCGTCTGGATTAGGTTTAGGATGTGTACTTATGCAAGGAGAACAAGTAATTGCGTATGCCTCGAGACAACTGAAGACACATGAGAAGAACTATCCCACTCATGACTTGGAACTAGCAGCAGTAATACATGCTGTCAAGATATGGAGACTTTATTTGTATGGAGAGAAATTTCAGATTAAATTAGATCATAAGAGTCTTACTTATCTATTTAATCAGAAGGAGTTGAACATGAGACAAAGAAGATGGCCGGAATTATTGAAGGATTATGATTGTGATATCCAGTATCATCTAGGAAAGGCTAATGTAGTTGCTGATGCGCTAAGCAGAAAAGCAATGACAAAATTTTAAGGAGAGGTTAACACGACTGCAGCAATGTGTACTACAGAAAAAGTGTTCAATTATGGTAATGAGTAGTTCGTGATAGATGCACCGAGTGAATCAAGCAACCAAGGGTTTTTTATCTATTCTCAAATATGTTTGCAACATTGAAGATTGTACCTGATATAATTGATGAAGTGAAAGCCGCTCTTAAATCAGACCCTTATCTGAGGACGGTACAAGAAGACATCGAAAAAGGTAGGACTATTCCTGAGTTCACCTTGGATGATGAAAAGATACTGAAGTATAAAGGAAGAGTATGTGTTCCTGAAACAAAAAATTTGGACATTAGACACCGACTAATGAAGGAAGCTCACATCACCGCCAATTCGGTACATCCTGGAAGTACAAAGATGTATCATGATTTGAAGAAATTATATTGGTGGAGAGGAATGAAAGCAGATGTAGCTAAATTCGTGTCTCAATGCCTAAATTATCAGAGGGTGAAGGCTAAACGGAAAAAACCTACAAGACTGTTGCAGTCACTGTCAGAACCAGTATGGAAATGGGACTGCCTTACTATGGACTTCATCACCGGGTTACCATTCACTCCTCGAGTAGTTGACGCGGTCTGGGTGATTGTAGATTGTCTGACTAAGACAGCTCAATTTATAGCTATACGACCACAGTATACCCTGGAGAGGTTAGCCAAGCTATATGTGGATAACATTGTCAGATTACATGGTATACCTGAAAGCATTGTGTCCGATAGAGACCCACGTTTTACTTCAAAGTTTTGGGAAGGATTGCAAAAGGCTATGGGTACAACGTTAAAGTTCAGTACTGCATTCCATCCTCAAACAGACTGACAGTCGAAGTTTACCATTCAGACTTTAGAAGACATGCTTCGAGCCTGTGTTATTGATTTCAAGGGATCATGGGATGAGAAACTACCATTGATCGAGTTTGCCTATAACAACAGCTATCAGGCTACTATACAGATGTCACCCTATGAAACACTGTGTAGAAGGGAGTGCCGAACTCCTTTGTTTTATAATGAAGTTGGAGAACGTAGCATCGTTGGACTAGAGTTTGTTGAAGAGACTTGTCGAGTAGTCGACATTATCAAAGAAAGAGTTAGAACAGCTCAGAATCATCAGAAACAGTGCAGATACTCGACGCCGAGACATTGAATTTGCCATAGTTGATAAGGTATTCTTGAAAGTATCACCTATGTGTGGTTTAAAACGATTCGGACAGAAAGGAAAACTAAGTCCGAGATATGTCGGGCCATATGAAATTTTAGCCAAACGTGGAAAGGTGGCTTATAAATTAGCACTACCATCATCCATGTCAAGTGTGCATGATGTATTTCATATCTCATTATTAAAGAAGTACGTCAGAGATCCAAGGCACGTTTTGACAGCAGATCCACCAGATTTAACCAATGATTTGACAGTCGAAGTAGCACCAACTTTGGTCACAAGCCGAAAGGTTCAACGACTACCCAACCGTGACATATACTATGTTAAGGTCACCTGGAGGAGCTGAGACATAGAAGAGGTCACCTGGGAAGAAGAGAATCCTATGCGAAAGAAATATCCTCACCTTTTTAACTTGGAAGGTACGTATAATTTTCTAGGATGAAATTTTAATAAGAGGGGGGGAGTTGTAAGACCCGTATCGAACTAACCGGTCTTACCACCTTGTACCAGGTCTACCTATCATGGTCGAGCCAAGTGGACCATATGCGTGAAGAAATCACAAGACCAGGTATGAGTCTAACCCAAAAATAGTAAATGTAAGGATAAGGTCGCATGCCTAAACAGGTAGGGTTGATCCCACCTCAACAGAAGTCCAACCCATGACCATTAATCGTAGGGTCAAATGACTAAAAAGGTGTAGGGTCGACGGATCCTGCGGCCCTACGTCCGACCCTACGATGATAGACAGAATTCAAAAATTAGGAAACTTTCCTAATTCTAAGGGAATCTTTCCTGAACTCATTGGGACTTATTATGGAGGGTTTTCCTCTATAAATAGGACGTCCCTTAGCCTCTTTCACTCCTTTACAACCCTAATTGAAAGTGAGAGAAAGAGAAAGAGAAGGAAGAGAAGAAGAAAAGAAACTTAAAGAAAAGACTAAGGAAGAGGAGGAAGTTCAGAGAAACCTCTGAATAAAGGTATGAACCTAATTCCTTACTTGAATAAGAGATCATAGAATAGTTATGAAGAACATAGGGTTAGGAGAAACCCAAATCATCCATCCATGGATAAGTTTCAAGAGATTCTATGGAGGAAATCATTATGGAGTATGAACAGTTTAAATGTAAGACCCGCACTCTGAAAACCCGGTCTAAACCTTGGTTTTCTGTCATGACAGGTCTTCCGATCATCACCGGGCCAGACGGGGCAAGCGGATAACAAACAGGTACAAAATCGGACCAAAGTCGACCAATTATACCTGATTTTAGGTATACCGGTCGATGGTACCGATCTTGGTACCGGTCGACCGGTATGGCCTGCACAGCTATGTGCGGGAATCTGGAAAATTGGTCTCTGCGGGTCCCGCTTTCCTGATTTCGAATCCTAGAAGTTTCCTAATCCTAGTAGGGTTACTAAACCCTATTTCTAGCCTATAAATACACCCTTAAGCCTCCTCAAATCCTTTCCATTGTCTCTCACAAACCCTAGAGAAGAGAAAGAAGTTGGAAAGGAGAAGGGGCTAGGAAGAAGAAGGAGGTGCCGCCATTACCGTTTGACGAAGCTCACGCTACGCCTGTCAACGGTAAGTGCTTGAATCCATCTTCTTATTCTGTATTAGTTGTGTGGGTGGATCAATACCATGCAAAGTAGGTAATGATCTAAAAACCCTAAATTGGCCAATAAACCCTAAGTTGCCGTCAAACCCTAGATTTGAGTTTTGAGATGATATTCATCGAAATAAGACTTGAATGAGTTGGGGATAACTCTAACTCAAAGCCTAGACTTAGAATGGATAGGAGAAATCCTGGAAATCCATGGAGGATGATCGTCGGTAGTCGAAAAACCCATGTACGGTCTTCCGGAGACATACCGGTCGACTATACCGGTTGCACATAGTGCGACCGGTATGTTGCGACCGCTACCTCTCGGGAGGTTATCTGTGGGGACCGGCTGACCATACCGGTCGCCAGTCTTTCCCACAGAGCTGCGACCGGTATATGCCACCGGTCAGCTCTGTGAAGGTATTTGTAACCCTGTTGGTTTCCGACTAACATGAAACTCTAAGAATGTTATTTTAATGAAACCCTAATAATATTGTAGGACTTTGTGACATATCGTTTGGACTTTGCGACGTGGAGCAAGTTGTTGAATGAGCGTCAGGTAAGGGAATCTGACCTAAACCTAATAATTAATGGACAGTAAATCGTTGTTAATCATTGAATATCTATGATGTGATGTTTGTGCATATTCACATGACATCCTTTACTTTCAGTTATTATTACTATTCATGCATTGATAGGATGTGATTGTTAGGCATGTGATTGTTTTCGTTGGTGTGTGGAGTGGGGCATGGGCCTGGGATCGCTCTTCACATTAGCACCTTTTGTAGTATTCTGTCTTAACATGCTTGGTACGGGTGGGGTATCAGGGAAAGGTCGTGGTACGGTGGTCTCCGATATTGATGTTGTCCCGGCCATTGTTATGTGGTACTGAGGATTCTGAGTCGACGCTGGCTTGTCCATGATGCTTTAGCTCTATCTCTATGCCGTAGGGAGTTATGTTGGGATAGGGTCTACCTGCGTATTGTTTCTATCCTAGTGTGTTAGTTGCGGATAGGGTATCAGGGGAGGTGTGCGAATGCCTTAGCTCTATCTCTATGCCGTAAACAGCTGTGCTGGGATAGAGCATACATTGTTGACATATAGGATTGATTAGTTGCGAGCCCAGTTTGCGAGCCCTGGCCAGTAGGGGCTTAGGTACTGGTATGGGTAGAGTATCAGGGGAGGTGCGGGTATACCTTAGCTCTATCTCTATCCCATGATGGGTGCATGTGGGTTGGTGGTAGTGTGATCTACTGTGTGATGCCACACACTCGTGTATAGAGATGCGGGGGCCACAAACCTTTCTATAGCACATTGCAAACTTAAAACCAGACCACAGCATAAAATGATTGTTACTCATGCGTAATATTGTGAAACTGTCTGATTGTCTTACTGAGCTGTGTTGTGAGTTCACCCTTTGTGCACATCTTGTTTTAGATATGGATGCAGGTTATACTGTGGACGATTATGTGAACGCTCCGACGTATGGAGGTGTAGCTGCTCTGGATGTACAAGTAGGGGAGGACGAGCATGATGCTTCATGCGAGTGCCCTTTCTGCGTGTACCTGTGATGGATTTTTTTATTTATTTGTTTCAGTTATTTTTGGTTGGATTAAAGTGATGTAAGAGATATTATATTATGTGTTTGATTTGAATAATTGGATATTTTATTTAAGTTATCAATAGATACTCGGTTCATTCTATTTAAAGTCTTTCGCTGTACTATGTATATTCTGATTGTGGTTATGTGTAGTGGTTTGTATGAGTGGACACGGCCTATTCGAGATCCTGGTGTGAACCGTTGGTTCAATGACGGTTCACTCACACCATTCTGGTTGGATCAGAATTGGGGTGTGACAACTTGGTATCAGAGCCATCGGGCTCTGTCTACAGACTATATTACACTTAACTGGGTCGATGAACTGAGTTAGGAAATATTAAAAATCTTAATACGAACGCACCTTAAGCATTGTTTGATACCTGAGATGGACTAAGAAAGAGAATAATGTACTATATTAAATTTGGAACTTAACATTTACACATGCACTAGTTAGGAAAAACCATGGAAATTTTCATTAACCAAGAAAATGAGTATCTGATAAATAGTGCTACAGGGTACAGTCCACAAACTGGACAGTTACCCTGTATTATAAACAGTCATAAGTGAAAAAAATAAAGGGGATAATCATGGGGTAAGGGGCCTAGGAGGTATGGGGTCCGCTATATCATAGTCTCGCTCGTAAGCGACCCTGAGCCAGTGCACCTGATCCTGTGTGACTCGGAGGCTGCGAGTCAACTGTGCTAAGTCACGGCTCATCTCCTGCTGAGTGTCCCTGAGCCCCATAAACATACCCATCACCGAGTCGGGAGGAGGCTGAGATGGTCCAGCTGTGGGGACAGATGGTGGTGGTGCAGGTGCAGGCTGTGGGGCAGGCACTGGTGCTTCCCCAGCCATATCGTCATCATCGTCATCACCCATCTCTGCCGCATAGGCCGCATTGGCCGCGGCTGCTGCTGCTGCTGCCGCTGCTACTCTCCCAAGTGGACGAGGGTGAGCCTCCAACTCGTCGTCACTAACCGGAAGATCGACCATCTACATCCTCTGTATAGCATCCCAGTCGATGTCGGATGTCATGGTGTCCTCAGCGGCTACCTCTCCTCTGAAGCTCACGCCCAGACGGCGAAGAAGGAAAGTGACGAGACGGCCATATGGAAGGTTGCTGGCCCGATCGACCACGGCCGCGCGATGCATAGTCCGGATGATGAGGTAAGGAAGTAAGATCCGCTCCCCTGTGCAGACGCAATAAGTGACGTACTGGGTGAGCTGGGACAACTCATCGTAGTGGCCGCTTTGTGGTACTATGTCGTGCTGAATAATGCGACTATATACCCGAGGTATAGGCCTCAGGCTAGCCGCCTTCATAGGGGCTCCAGGGTTTAAGATCTGATGCGCTATCTCTCGGCGCAAATCATCAGTCAAATAACCTTTCGCCTTGGGGGCGCAGTACACCAAATCTCCATCATTGGGAACCCCAAGAAGATCAGCCAACTGGTGGGTATTAAATGAAATATGTACACCCCGGACGTAGCTGGTAATGCGTAGATCCCTACACTGGTTCGGATCTTCGACATCCCCTTCGAGTTCTAAGTTTGCATAGAAGTGCTTGACCAAGTTAGGGCGTGTGGTCTCAGTATATGAAATAACCGGCAACCAATCTAGAGCGCCAAAAGCAGTCTCCACATTGAAACGGTGCAGTTGTTCCACGTTGACCCGGCGCCCTGATTCAATACTTTTATTATCAAACCATGGAAACCGAGCTTGAGCTTCCAAGGAGCGAAACCATAGCTCATCTAGCTGTGGAACGGGTGGAGAGGGAACCCGAGAACTAGAGCCATGTGAGCGTTTCCCGAGAGCGCGTCTAGGAGCCATTTTAAACTGCAAAACAAAAGAAAATAAGATAAAAGTTAGAAATTTTCGAAATTTCGGCAGCATAATGACAGCATTTTGGGAAAAAGCCTCGAACTCACCCAAAAACATGGGGAGGAGGACTTACGTTACCCCCACACTCTTCAACAAACCAATCACAAGCAATTAAAATGAGAAATTTCAAGAATTTAAGAAAAAATTAGAAATTTTGAAATTTTTTGAAAACCTAGGTCAAAATATGAAAAAAATTCGATTTTTATGTAAACCTTCCGGTGGAACCCCAAATTAGTTGAGGGTTTTTGCTCTTGGGGATCCCTAAACCCTTTCCAAGCCGAAGGAAAAGAATTCCTACGGTTAAAACATCTCGAACAAGGAAAAACTTAAAATTTCTACATATAGACGATATGGAAAATATCAAAAAACTTGAAAGAGAAGGAAGAGACCTACCTGGAGACGATGTTCCACGCTTGGAATGGAAGAAATCGGCTTCTAAAAGTACCGACCGGACTGTAGCAACTCAGTTGGACAGAGAAAAATCGCCACCGGAGAGAAGGAAGAAAGAAAAAGTGAGAATTTTCTCACTTTTTCGCGATTTTAAAGCCAATTTGGGCATACCGATCGACGGTTTTGCCTATACCGGTCGACCGGTATCACCCCAGGTGTGCGACCGCTATGTCTCGGTCAGAATTTTAATTCTGACCGGTCGACTATACCGGTCGCAACACTGTATACAGAGTGTCGACCGGTATCTCCTAGACATGCGACCGCTATGTCTCGGCCAGAATTTTAATTCTGACCGGTCGACTATACCGGTCGCAGCATATTTCCACAGGGGTGCGACCGGTATGTTGCGACCGGTACGCACCAAAGAGCCAGAAAAATTTAATTTAAAATTTCAAAAATTGTGTAAATTGAAATGTTACTTCTCGACTATTTTCCCTTGCATTATTAAAGACTAACACTACTATTATTGATGTTCTCATGTGTTATGTCTTCTTCTCAGATCCAAATAAAAATAATCTGATATGGCAGGCGGGAACGGTCGAAGGGGGTGAAAGCGTCATCAGGCCAGGATGCGCCTAGAAGAAGAACAAGCTGAACAAGACCAGGTTAGAGAACCTAGTCCTGATGTGGAGGAGGAACAGGTCCCGGAAGTACCGACAAATTTACCTGGCCCACCTCCCAGGAATTCCGAGACCATTGTTACAAACTTGGTCTATCAGATGCAGGCTCAACAGAAGGAATTTCTGAGCGAGGTACTGAAGATGCTCAAGCCAACAGGTTCTGTTCCCGCTGGAAATATGCCCGAGTCAGGAGGAATTAATACTACCCAACCGATGCAGAGTAGCCCAAGGCCAAGGGGCCAAGCACAGAATGTACCACCACCGCATCGTTTTCCGTCGCCTTCTGCGTACCCGAGAGCTTATCCGTATCCACCACCATGGTACGGAGCAGACACACAGGGACAGTATGATCTGAGCAGGTCAGTGGACAGATTCTTGAAGTTGAAACCTTCATCGTTCACGGGCAGGTCAGGGAAACCATTGTGGCCAGCACAGTGGGTTGCAGAGATGGAAAAGAACTTCCGATTGATGACTTGTACTGAGGAGGAAAAGGTTCTGTTTGCCACTCATATGCTGAAAGAAGATGCGAATGCTTGGTGGAATTCTACACGGGCATATCTGGAGACTAAGTACACACTGGTTGATTGGGAAGTGTTTAAAGCGGCTTTCTTCGACAAATATTTCCCAAAGAGTTTCAAAGATCAAATGGAGAGAGAGTTTCTCAATCTGCAGCAGTCTCAGTCAACCGTAGATGCTTATCAGCAGAGGTACGAAGAGCTATTCTTCTTCGCACCAGCCAGTATGCAAGAGGAGGAGACCAAGAACGTAGGTTCACCATGGGACTACGTGGAAGCATCAGAGAGCATCTTTTGGGTCTGGACAAGAAGACCTACAACGGGGCTGTTCAGGTTACGAGGGTGATAGAGTCCAGTCAGAGGGACAGCTTCTTCGCTTAGAACAGGGGAGTGAAGAGATCCGCTGGTGAGAGCTCGGGTGGTGGTAATACCAGACCATTTCGCCCATACAGGGCACAGACCGCTACAGCACCTGCAAGAAACAACCCGGCACCACCTGTGCCACAGTTCGCTGGACACAACCCAAATATCAAATGTTATAACTGTCAGCAACCGGGACATGTTGCAAGGAACTACACTCTACCTAAGAAGCAAGCTCCCCAGCAAGGAAAAGTGTATGCGGTCACCATTGAAGAGGCAGCCGCATCACCTGATGTGGTAACTGGTACGACTTTATCCCTTACTATTTGGTTTATTCTTTCAGTTGCATGAGCATGTATAACTAAGGGGCAATATATTCCAGGAATTGTAGATGTAGCTGGTTTACCCGCCAGAGTATTATTTGACTCTGGGGCCACGCACTCCTTTGTTTCTATTTCTTTTGGGAAGCGAATGGAGTTACCAATCAAGCATTTGAACCCAAGCTTGATAGTTCGCTCTCCACTAGGAGTCGAAGTGGCCTTGACCAAATATTATGGACCATGTATTGTATGTATTGAGGGCCGAGACTTAGAAGCAAGCCTAGTAATACTTGAGATGGTAGATTTTGATGTCAATTTGGGGATGGATTGGCTAGGTCATCATTCGGCCGTCCTTTTATGTGGTGAAAGGAAGCTTGTGCTTACTGACAAAGAGGGAACGGAATATAGTTTCGCTGGGATCAAGCTATCTAGAAAGCGAAAGCTGATCCTCTCCGCCTAAAAACTAAGAGATGCTTGGAAAAAGGGGGAGTGGGTTATCTAGTATCTGTAGTAGATCTCACGGCAGAGTCACTCAAGATGGAAGATATAGATGTGGTTCGGGAGTTTCCAGAAGTATTTCCAGAAGATCTCCCAGGTTTACCACCAGACAGGACTACAGAATTTGTGATAGACCTTATGCCAGGTTCGGCGCCAGTGTCTAAAGCACCATACAGGATGGCCCCGACCGAGTTAAAGGAGTTGAAGACCCAATTACAAGAATTACTGGATAAGGGCTTCATACGACCTAGTATATCGCCTTGGGGAGCACCTGTATTATTCGTCAAGAAGAAGGATGGAAGTGTACGGCTATGTATTGACTACCGTGAGCTGAACAAGTTGACGATCAAGAATCGGTATCCTTTGCCTAGGATCGATGACCTGTTCGATCAGCTGCAGGGTGCAAAGGTTTTCTCGAAGATCGATCTCCGATCGGGGTATCACCAATTGAAGATCAAGGCCAGAGATATTCCGAAGACTGCTTTCAGGACGAGGTATGGGCATTATGAGTTTCTAGTTATGTCTTTCGGGTTGACCAATGCTCCAGCGTCGTTTATGGACCTGATGAACCGAGTGTTTCATGATATGTTGGACACTTCGGTCATCGTCTTCATCGATGACATATTGATTTACTCTAAGGACATGGAAACTCATACAGCGCATTTGAGGGCAGTCCTACAACGGCTGAGAGATGTGAAGCTTTATGCAAAATTCAAGAAGTGTGAGTTTTGGCTGAAGGAAGTGGCTTTCTTGGGCCATGTTGTATCTGAAGCCGGTATCAAGGTTGATCCAAGTAAGATAGCTGCTATAGTAGGATGGGAAGCACCAAAATCTGTTGCGGAGATTCCTAGTTTCCTTGGGTTGGCTGGTTATTATAGAAGATTCGTGGAAGATTACTCCAGGATCGCTGTTCCACTCACCAGATTGACCAAGAAAGGAGAGAAATTCATATGGACAGATGAGTGCGAGAAGTGCTTTCAGACTTTGAAGTCAAAACTAGTCTCTGCACCTATCTTGACCATCCCAGAACTAAGCGTACCATTTACTTTATATACGGATGCTTTAGGGTTAGGAATTGGGTGTGTTCTGATGCAAGGAGAACAGGTGATTGCTTACGCATCAAGACAGTTAAAAGAGCATGAGGAAAATTATCCTACGCATGACTTGGAGCTAGCAGCGGTTATACATGCAATCAAGACTTGGAGACACTACTTGTACGGTGAGAAATTTCAGATCAAGTCAGATCACAAGAGCTTAACTTATCTCTTCACTCAGAAGGATCTGAATATGAGACAGAGGAGATGGCTGAAATTGTTAAAAGATTATGATTGCGACATCCAATACCATCCAGGTAAAGCAAATGTGGTGGCTGACGCCTTAAGCAGAAAGTGGGCATCGAAACCTGAGGCAGGACCAAGTGCAAATGCTGCATTGTGTGCTGCAGCCTCGAGTTCAATGGAAATTGATGAAGAACACATTATCGACACTGCAGAAGATCCAGTCGAGCAAGGCTTGATTCATAAGTTCACTATGATGTTCGCCGCATTGAAGATCTCACCGGGTCTAATTGATGAAGTCAAGGTAGCAATCCTACAGGATCCTTATCTGAAGACAGTGCAGGAAGACTTAGAGAAGGGTACGTGCAATCCTGACTTTACCTTGGATTCAGACAAGGTACTAAAGTATCGTGGACGGTTATGTATACCTGAGAGCGAACACTGCGATATCAGAGACCGAGTTATGACTGAAGCTCATTACACTCCATATTCGATACATCCAGGAAGTACCAAAATGTACCATGACTTGAGAAGACTATATTGGTGGAGGGGTATGAAAGCAGATATAGCTCGTTTCGTGTTCCAATGTTTGAATTGTCAACAAGTTTAAGCGGAAAGGCAAAGACCCGCGGGTTTACTACAGCCGTTACCGGAACCTGCGTGGAAGTGGGATTGTATCACCATGGATTTCGTCACTGGCCTACCTTTGACACCAAGGTCAGTGGATGCAGTTTGGGTTATAGTAGATCGACTCACCAAGACAGCTCGATTTATTGTGGTCAGACCTCAGTATACCATGGAGAAACTGGCCAAGTTATATGTTGATAATATAGTCAGACTTCATGGCATTCCAGAGAGTATAGTATCTGACAGAGACCCCCGTTTTACATCGAAGTTCTGGGAAGGATTACAGAAAGCTATGGGAACCAAGTTGAAGTTCAGTACAGCTTTTCACCCTCAGACGGACGGACAGTCAGAGCGAACTATTCAAATTTTGGAGGATATGCTCCGAGCTTGTGCATTGGATTTCAAAGGAGCTTGGGATGAGAAGCTATCACTTATCGAGTTTGCTTACAACAACAGCTATCAGGCTACAATTCAGATGACCCCATATGAAGCTCTCTATGGAAAGAAGTGTCGTACACCTCTGTTATGGAATGAAGTGGGGGAAAGAAGAATTGTAGGATCGGAGTTTGTTGAAGAAACTTGCCGAGTGATTGATCAGATCAAAGAGAGAGTAAAGACAGCTCAAGTTCGACAAAAGCCCTATGCGGATAATCGACGTCGAGATCTGGAGTTTGCAGTGGGTGACAAAGTATTTTTGAAGGTGTCACCGGTGCGAGGTCTAAAACGGTTTGGTAAGAAGGGGAAGCTATGCCCCAGGTATGTGGGACCATATGAGATATTGAATCAACGTGGTAATGTAGAATATCAATTGGCTCTACCACCATCTATGTCTAGCGTTCATAATGTGTTCCATGTATCATTACTGAAGAAATATGTCAGAGATCCATCGCATATCTTGATCGCTGATCCTCCAGACTTGACTGAAGACTTAACTTTCGAAGTGGTGCCTGTAATGCTCTCAAGTCGAAAAGTTCAGCAACTTCGGACAAAGGATATCCACTATGTGAAGGTGCATTGGAGAAGCCCAAATGTGGAGGAAATTACTTGGGAAGAAGAGAGCGCGATGAGGAAGGAGTACCCTAACCTTTTTGACGATCAAGGTACGTTCAAATTTCGAGGCCAAAATTTTTTTTAAGGGTGGGGGAGTTGTAGAACCTACATGCAAATTTCGGGACGAAATTTCTTTTAAGGGTGGTGGAGTTGTAAGACCCGCACTCTGAAATCCGGTCTAAACCTTGGTTTTGTGTCATGACAGGTCTTCCGATCATCACCGGGCCAGACGGGGCAAGCGGATAACAAACAGGTACAAAATCGGACCAAAGTCGACCAATTATACCTGATTTTAGGTATACCGGTCGATGGTACCGGTCTTGGTACCGGTCGACCGGTATGGCCTGCACAGCTATGTGCGAAAATCTAGAAAATTGGTCTCTACGGGTCCCGCTTTCTTGATTTCGAATCCTAGAAGTTTCCTAATCCTAGTAGGGTTACTAAACCCTATTTCTAGCCTATAAATACACCCTTAAGCCTCCTCAAATCCTTTCCATTATCTCTCACAAACCCTAGAGAAGAGAAAGAAATTGGAAAGGAGAAGGGGCTAGGAAGAAGAAGGAGGTGCCGCCATTACCGTTTGACGAAGCTCACGCTATGCCTGTCAACGGTAAGTGCTTGAATCCATCTTCTTATTCTGTGTTAGTTGTGTGGGTAGATCAATACCATGCAAAGTATGTATTGATCTAAAAATCCTAAATTGGCCAATAAACCCTAAGTTGCCGTCAAACCCTAGATTTGAGTTTCGAGATGATATTCATCGAAATAAGACTTGAATGAGTTGGGGATAACTCTAACTCAAATCCTAGACTTAGAATGGATAGGAGAAACCCTGGAAATCCATGGAGGATGATCGTCGGCAGTCGAAAAACTCATGTATGGTCTTCCGGAGACATACCTGTCGACTATACCGGTTGCACATAGTGCGACCGGTATGTTGCGACCGCTACCTCTCGGGAGGTTATCTGTGGGGACCGGCTGACCATACCGGTCGCCAATCTTTCCCACAGAGCTGCGACCGGTATATGCCACCGGTCAGCTCTGTGAAGGTATTTGTAACCCTGTTGGTTTCCGACTAACATGAAACTCTAAGAATGTTATTTTAATGAAACCCTAATAATATTGTAGGACTTTGTGACATATCGTTTGGACTTTGCGACGTGGAGAAAGTTGTTGAACGAGCGTCAGGTAAGGGAATCTGACCTAAACCTAATAATTAATGGACAGTAAATCGTTGTTAATCATTGAATATCTATGATGTAATGTTTGTGCATATTCACATGCCATCATTTACTTTCAGTTATTATTACTGTTCATGCATTGATAGGATGTGATTGTTAGGCATGTGATTATTTTCATTGGTGTGTGGAGTGGGGCATGGGCCTGGGATCGCTCTTCACATTAGCACCTTTTGTAGTATTCTGTCTTAACATGCTTGGTACGGGTGGGGTATCAGGGGAAGGTCGTGGTACGGTGGTCTCCGATATTGATGTTGTCCCGGCCATTGTTATGTGGTACTGAGGATTCCGAGTCGACGCTGGCTTGTCCACGATGCTTTAGCTCTATCTCTATGCCGTTGGGAGTTATGTTGGGATAGGGTCTACCTGCGTATTGTTTATATCCTAGTGTATTAGTTGCAGATAGGGTATCAGGGGAGGTGTGGGAATGCCTTAGCTCTATCTCTATGCTGTAGACGGCTATGCTGGGATAGAGCATACATTGTTGACATATAGGATTGGTTAGTTGCGTGCCCAGTTTGCGAGCCCTGGCCAGTAGGGGCTTCGGTACTGGTATGGGTAGAGTATCAGGGGAGGTGTGGGTATACCTTAGCTCTATCTCTATCCCATGATGGGTGCATGTGGGTTGGTGGTAGTGTGATCTACTGTGCGATGCCACACACTCGTGTATAGAGGTGCGGGGGCCACCAAACCTTTCTATAGCACATTGCAAACTTAAAACCAGACCACAGCATAAAATGATTGTTACTCATGCATAATATTGTGAAACTTTCTGATTGTCTTACTGAGCTGTGTTGTGAGCTCACCCTTTATGCACATCTTGTTTTAGATATGGATGCAGGTTATACTGTGAACGATTATGTGAACGCTCCGACGTATGGAGGTGTAGCTGCTCTGGATGTACAAGCAGGGGAGGACGAGCATGATGCTTCATGCGAGTGCCCTTTCTGCGTGTACCTGTGATGAATTTTTTTATTTATTTGTTTTAGTTATTTTTGGTTGGATTAAAGTGATGTAAGAGATATTATATTATGTGTTTGATTTGAATAATTAGATATTTTATTTAAGTTATCAATAGATACTCGGTTCATTTTATTTAAAGTCTTTTGCTGTACTATGTATATTCTGATTGTGGTTATGTGTAGTGGTTTGTACGAGTGGACACGGCCTATTCGAGATCCTGGTGTGAACCGTTGGTTCAATGACGGTTCACCCACACCATTCTGGTTGGATCAGAATTGGGGTGTGACAGTAAAACTTATAGTTTTGAGCCATAGAACAATCATAGAATGGACCATGAAAGTAAGCCAAATGATCAAAACATGAAGGAATGGAATTTAGAATAAAAGGTCGACTCAGAATACGTGTGGTCGCATGTAGGGTCGAATGATAACCGACCCTACGAGACCACAGGATCGACCACATGCCCTCGGGAAGTCCCAGGGAGGGAGTGGTCGCACATAGGGTCGAATGGTATCTGACTCCACGTCCGACCCTATACCCCAGGGTCGCAGAAACTGCTACCCTAGGTGCTACCCTACCTGCGACCCTATGATTTCAGTTAGTTTAAAATATATTGGAATAAATTCTAATTAAAATCTAACGACTTGTTAGGTCTTTCTAGTGATTTAAAAGTGATTCATAAAGCTTAAACGAAGATCTACGCTCAATCAAAGGTAAGGGAACAAAACCTAAACTAATTGGCTAATAATAAACTATTTTCGTTCATTGAGTCCAATACCATGTATGATTCTATGATTGTATGATTGTAATGTGCATATCACATGTCATCTACTATTCCTGTTATTACTGTTCATGCATATTTAATTTAGTTTATTTATAACAAGATAATGATTATGATGCTAGGAATAGGCATGTGAATGTATGTGTGTGGTTAGTATGTTTGATGCGAGTGGAACATCAGGGGGAGAACGTGACACTGTGGTTCATCCTGATCGCTAAACTCTAGCTCTATCTCTACTCATGTCTTGTCCACTAACATCGTCGTATCACCATTACCTTAGTAGAACTATTACATCGTAGGCCATCAAGGGAGGTGGTCTCGGACCGTGTAGTCTCTGACTCTGTTGGGGGGCCTTAGCTCTAGCTCTATGGACGTATTGAGGGATGTTGGGGTGAGGCCTTGGATACACTGTTTGACATTAGGATTGGTTAGTTGCGAGCCCAGTTTGTAAGCCCTCGCCAATAGGGGCTTACATATTGGTATGGGTAGAGTATCAGGGGAAGTGTGATGCGGTGCGGTCCTAAGCACTTTAGCTCTATTTCTATTCCATGGTGGGGTGGATGTGGACGACAATGGTATTTGATCCACTGGGTGGGCTTTCACACCCTATGTATAAAGGTGAGCGGCCACCAAACCTTTCTATAGCACATTGCAAACTTATGAACCAGACCAAAGATATGAATTGAATGCATGCATATGTTTGTTGCATTATTTTGTTTGCTCACTGAGCCGTGATGTGTGCTCACCCTTTCGACGTCGAATATTTTTAGTTGATGATGTAGGTACCACAGTAGAATATTATATAAATGCTCTGATGTATGGACATGCGACGGCGATGGATGCTGAAGTTATGATGGAGTCGCATGATTCGTCATGCGAGTGCAACTCTTGTGTTTTCAATTAGATTTGGTTTAAATTATACAGACAATGTAATTGATTTAATTATTTTAATTTATGTCTTAGTCCTTGTGGAGATAATTGGATAATTTGTTTACTCTATCACAGTTAGACTCTCAGTTCATTTAATATATAAGACTTTCACTTTTGTTTATTTACTTTGATTATGGTTGTGGATGTGTATGATTTAAGCAAACGGACACAGCCTATTTGAGATCCTGGTTGAACCATTGATTTATTTGCGTTTCATCACACCATTCTGAATAGTGCGGAATTGGAGTGTGACAACTTGGTATCAGAGCTCTCAGTCCCTGTCTATTAAACCAGTATACTTCCACAAAATTTCGTGAACTGAGTTAGGATAAAATTTAAAAACTTTAATAAGAACACACTGTAAGCACCTGTGTTGTTTGAGACAAAATTAAGAAAGAGAATAATGCATATATAAAAGGAGAAACATGTTTCATATACATCAAATAAAAAGCACGTTTATACATATCCAAAGCAGAGTACAGTCCACAACCCGGACAGTTACTCTGTAGTACAAAAAAAACAACAAGAAGAAAATATACATCACGGAGCTGGAGGTGAGGGAGGAGGAGGTGCCTCGCGATCTCTTTCGTAGTCCTCAGCATACACTCTAGTCAACCAGGCTACCTGAGTCTGGGTCCTCTAGAGACTAGCTGTCAACTCGTCCATCCACTGATCAGACGCACGCTGAGCATCTAGAAGCTCGCCCACTCTCCCATCAGTCGTGCGCTGAGCATCTAGAAGCTCTCCTACTCTCCTATCTGTTGTGCGCTGAGCATCTAGAAGCTCTTCCACTATCAAGTCCATCGCGCGCTGAGCCTCTCTGATCTCACGCAGTAATCCCATCATATCATCAGATGGTAGATGTGAAGGACCAGTCATGTGTGAAGGAGCCCGAGATGGACCAGCTCCAGTAGAATGTAGAGGTGATGGAGGAGGTATGGCATCTACATCCATAAACATACGATCATCATCCTCGGCATCACCCCTAGGGACCCTTGCTCCTGCTGCTGCTATTGCCGCTGCGGTATCTGCTACCTCTACTCGAGTACGAGGACGCACCAGAGCGTTCTTCTCATCATCACTGACCTGAGCATCCCACATACCCATCTTACAGATGGCCTCCCAGTCAAGATCCGATGAAAAGGTCTTCTCCTGAATCTGCTCATCCACTAAGTCAACGCGTAGGCGGGTGAGCAATGTGGTGATCAGACGTCCGTAGGGTAGGTTGCCCAGCTGACCAGGGAGCATAGCACGGATCATCGTCCGGATAATGATAAAAGGAAGGTAGACAAGTTGCCTGGTGTAAATACAGTAGAGGACAACTGAGTCAACTAGGAGATCCTCTCATAATGTCCACTCTGGGGTATCTGGTTGTGCTGGTTAATTTTACAGTACACCCGAGGCTCTGGACGTAGGATGATCGCTTTCATCTCCCAGCGATCATCTCTGATGAGCTGACTGTCAATCTCAGCACGCATCTCCAAGGATAGGAACTGGGGCTCCTTGGGAGCACTATACACCTAAGGGCCATCATTTGATATGCCCAAAAGAACAGCCAACTGCTGGCAGTCAAATGAAACCTCTACCCCTTTGACGTAGCTCGTGATCCTGAGCTCCCTACCTTTCTCTGTGTTATTACGATCCCCCACTACCTGGAGATTGCAATAGTACTGTCTCACCAGATCAGGACGGGTACAAGCCTCGTAAGTGATCACAGGGAGCCAGCCCATGTCACCAAAAGCACCCTCCATGTTGAACAAGGCTAGACTAGCCAAGTTCACACAGCGACCCCCCTCTACTTTCTTACGCTCATAGCGAGCATACTGAGCTTCGACCTCGTTGGAGCAAAAACAAACTGGGTCATGAGCCCTAGGTACCTTGGTATGAGCCATACTATCTGTCAAGACACAGAAAAACAAATAAGATATTAGTAATGGCGAAAAACTCAAAATTTTGACATTATAACGGCATGATTTGGCCAAAAGCCTCACTTTTCTCCCAAACAACTGTGCAGGAGGACTAACATAGGTTCCAAACCATCCTGCAAAACTCATATAGTTGGAAATTTAATCTAGAAAGATCGAATTTGATGAAATTTCAATAAATTCAAAAAATCTCAAAATTTTGGTCAAAAATGGAAAAACTCAAATTTCTCGATAACCAACCGATGAAACTCAAATATTTCTTAGGGCTTTCGTCCATTGGGTGACCAATAGCAAAAGCCCCCAATAAAAATTAAATTTTTACGATAGGAAAAAGTTTAATTTTAAGAAAACGATGTAATGGGTGAAAAATCTAGTTTGGAGAGTTTTAAAATATGAAACAGTAGAGAGCATACCTGAAAAGAAGGAGCAGAAGTCACGAACAGAAGGAATGATCACCAAACACTAGGGGTCGATACTGTAGCAACTCAGGGAAACGAGTTGAGTTGGAAGAAAGGAGAAAGAATGGGAAATAAATCCAAAATCGGGTTTAAAAACCTAATTTTGGATCGTAGGGTCGCAGAATTCGACCAAAATGTGCGACCCTACGTCAGACCCTACCATCGACCCTAGGCACTCGGTGATTTGATAGAGAACCATGGGTCAGACCTAGGGTCGGACAATTACCGACCCTACCATCGACCCTAGGCTCTCGGTGATCTAACAGAGAACCATGGGTCGGACCTAGGGTCGGACATATACCGACCCTACAATCGACCCTAGGCTCTCGGTAAGCTGACAGGGTTTATTAAGGTTGCATACCCTAGGGTCGCATAAGGATTGACCCTACCATCGACCCTACGATGGAAAATGCAGTATTTTGTTAGAATGTTCTGAAAAATTGGAAATTTATATTGATTAGTTGGATTTTTACTTGAGAACAACTTATATTGATTGCCTCACATGTGCTATGATTGTTTTCAGACACTACCACCACCAGAACAGGAAATGGATGGGCGAAGGGTGACCAGACGAGGTCATAACCCAATTCCACCATCACCACCTGTGGAGCAAGACAGCCATGTAAATCATGAAACACAGGAGAATCTGAATATTGCACCGCCAGTGGCTAGTGGCCAGGTAAATCCTACAAACTTGCCAGCCCCACCTACAGATCTAGCTACAGCGGTAATGAACTTGGCACAACAACTGCAGCAAATACAGCAGGTGCAAGCCAATATGTCGGCTGCTATAGGCATGGCTTTTCCAGCTGCACATACGACACCTATGCTAGCAGGACAAGCTAGCACAGTACCAGGGGGAAGCAACACAGTACTCCACGCATCTCAAACACCACTTATGCCAGTTCAAGTACAGATTCCTGAGGTAGCTCAAGGTAGTTACCAGTACCAACCACCTATGTATGGGGCTTATGCTCCGTATCAGCTGGACCACTCCCGACTGATCGAGCATTTTCTGAAGATGAAGCCCCAAGAATATAATGGTAAGCCAGCAGATCCTTTGTGGCCAGCACACTGGGTTGATGAAATGGAAAGAAATTTTGTGATGATGACAGTGAATGAGGAGGAGATAGTGTTGTGTGCAACCTTCATGCTAAAAGGCGATGCACACCACTGGTGGAAGTCCACACAGACTTATCTGTTAACAAAGCACGCCCCATTGACCTGGGCTTTATATAAAGAGGCATTCTTTGAGAAGTACTTCCCCAAAAATTTTAGAGATTCTATGGAGAGAGAGTTCCTGAGTCTATATCAGGGCCAGATGACTGTGGATGCATACCAACAACGTTATGAGGAGCTGTTTTTCTTTGCACCCGCTAGCATGCAAGAGGAAAATACAAAGACCCGAAGGTTCGTCATGGGACTTAGGGGAAGCATTCGCGAGCATGTTCTGGGACTGGAGAAGAAAGTCTACAATGAAGCAGTACAAATTGCTCGAGTAATAGAGTTGAGCCAGAAGGAGAGCTACTTTGCTCAAAATAGAGGTATAAAAAGGCCAAATGGAAATTCATGAAATGGAGGGAATACAAGGACATTTAAACCCTTCCGTACACAAGGCTTCAATGCTGCAGCCAAGACTACTCCAGCAGCTCAACCGCAACAAAAGTAGACCATCGAAGGAGTAAAATGCTATAACTGCAACCAAGTAGGACATTACTCAAGGGAGTGTCCTAAACCCAGAAAGCAGCTACAGCAAGGAAAGGTTTATGCTGTTACATCTGAGGATGCTGCCGCATCGCCTGATGTGGTCACAGGTATGACCTGAACCTTTCATTTGTGTTACATTGTGTGATCATGTAGACTAAAACTAAAACAAATCACAGGTATTGTACCTATTAATGGCATACCCGCTAGAGTACTCTTTGATTCTAAAGCTACTCATTCTTTTATATCTGTGTCATTTGGAAAGAAGCTGAATCTACCCCTAAGATCATTAGACTACAAACTACTTGTACGATCGCCGATGGGATTAGAAGTGGAATTAGAAAAGGGTTATGGACCATGTCCAGTTCTTATTGACGAGAAGACCTTGGATGCAACCTTGATTCAACTTGAGATGGCAGACTTTGACGTCATCTTGGGAATAGACTGGTTAGCCTGACATTTTGCAAACCTATTATATGCAGAAAAGAAACTTACATTTAAAGACAAGGAAGGAGCAGAGTTTAGTTTTACAGGAACCAAACTTTCTCGTAAATGGAAACTCATCTTCTCTGCATTAAAGGCTAGAAAATGCCTAGAGAAAGGAGGAGTTGGGTATCTAGTATCAGTGATCGACCTCACCAAGGAAGCACCATAAATGGAGAATATTGATGTTGTGCGTGACTTTCTAGATGTATTTTCTGAAGAACTACTAGGACTACCACCCGACCGAGTGACAGAGTTTGTTATAGATCTGATACCTGGAGCCGCACCAGTATCTAAAGCACCTTATAGAATGGCTCCTACTGAATTGAAGGAATTAAAAGTACACTTACAGGAATTACTGGACAAGGGTTATATCAGACCTAGCATATCACCATGGGGAGTGCTAGTATTGTTTGTAAAGAAGGACGGAAGCGTTCGACTGTGTATAGACTATCGAGAATTGAATAAGCTTACAATCAAGAATCGGTACCCTTTGCCTCGTATCGATGACTTGTTCGATCAGTTGCAAGGTGCCAAGGTGTTCTCCAAGATTGATCTTTTGTCAGGATACCATCAGTTGAAGATTAAGGAAGGAGATATTCCAAAGACAACATTCTAAATAAGATATGGACATTATGAATTCTTAGTCATGTCTTTTGGATTGACTAATGCACCCACAACTTTTGTGGAACTCATGAATTGGGTATTCCCTGATATGTTGGATACGTCGGCCATTGTGTTTATTGATGAGATATTGGTCTACTCCAAGGACAAGGAAACTCATGTCATGAATCTAAGATCCGCTCTACAGCGACTAAGGAAAGAGAAGCTTTACGCCAAATTTACAAAGTGTGTGTTTTGGCTAAATGAGGTCGCTTTCTCAGGCCATGTTGTGTCACTGAAGGAATTAAAGTGGATCCTAGCAAGATTGAAGCCGTTGTGAAGTGGGAAGCACCAAAGAGCGTGTCACACCC
>CM053266.1:67708959-67761107 GCA_028583415.1 Protea cynaroides | reverse complement strand
GGTGCGAAGAAGAACAGCTCTTCGTACCTCTGTTGATATGCATCTACGATCGACTGAGCCTGCTGCAGGTTGAGAAACTCCCTCTCCATTTGATCTCTGAAGCTCTTCGGAAAGTATTTGTCGAAGAAGGCCACTTTAAACACTTCCCAATCAACCAGTGTATACTTATTCTCCAGATATGCCCGAGTAGAATTCCACCAAGCATTTGCGTCTTCTTTCAACATATGAGTGGCAAACAGAACCTTTTCCTCCTCAGTACAAGTCATCAATCGAAAGTTCTTTTCCATCTCAGCAACCCACTGTGCTGGCCACAATGGTTTCCATGTCCTTCCCGTGAACGATGAAGGTTTCAACTTCAAGAATCTATCCACTGACTTGCTCAGGTCATGCTGTCCCTGCATGTCTGCTCCGTACCATGGTGGTGGATACGGATAAGCCCCCGGGTACGCAGAAGGCGACGGAAACCGATGCGGTGGTGGTATGTTTTGAGCTTGGCCCCTCGGCCTTGGGCTACTCTGCATCGGTTGGGTAGTATTAATTCCTCCTGACTCGGGCGTATTTCCAGCGGGAACAGAACCTGTTGGCCTGAGCATCTTCAGTACCTCGCTCAGAAATTCCTTTTGTTGAGCCTGCATCTGATAGACCAAGTTTGTAACAATGGTCTCAGAATTCCTGTGAGGTGGGCTAGGTAAATTTGTCGGCACTTCTAGGACCTGTTCCTCCTCCACTTCAGGACTTGGCTCTCTAACACGGTCTTGTTCAACCTGTTCTTCCTCTACATCTGGGCTGTCTCATCCTTCCCCAAACCTGGTGTTGGGTATGTTTATGGAGCTCAGGGACGCTCAGCGGGAGATGAGCCGTGATTTAGTACAGTTGACTCGCAGCCTCAGGGTCATATAGGATCAGGTGCACTGGCTCAGGGTTGCTTACGAGCGAGACTATGACATAGCAGACCCTATTCCTCCCAGGCCCCCTACCCCATGATTTTTCTTCTTTTACTTACTCATGACTGTTTTACATATAACAGGGTAACTGTCCGGTTTGTGGACTGTACCCTGTAGCACTATTTCATTTGCTACAATTTTCTTAATTAATGGAAATTTTCATGGTTTTTCCTAACTAGTGTATGTGTAAATGTTAAGTTCCACATTTAATGTAGTACATTATTCTCTTTCTTAGTCCATCTCAGGTATCAAACAATGCTTAAGGTGCGTTTGTATTAAGATTTTTAATATTTCCTAACTCAGTTCATCGACCCAGTTAAGTGTAATATAGTCTGTAGACAGAGCCCGAGAGCTCTGATACCAAGTTGTCACCCCCCAATTCTGATCCAACCAGAACGGTGTGAGTGAACCGTCAACGAACCAACGGTTCACACCAGGATCTCGAATAGGCCGTGTCCACCCATACAAACCAATTACACATAACCACAATCAGAATATAAATATACAGTGAAAGACTTTAAATAGAATGAACTGAGTATCTATTGATAATTTAAATAAATATCTCATTATTCAAACTCAAACATAAAATAATAATCTTTTACATCTCTTAATAACAAACAAAAATAAATGAAACAAATAAGTAAAATCCATCACAGGTACACGCAGAAAGGGCACTCGCATGAAGCGTCATGCTCGTCCTCTCCTGCCTGTACGTCCAAAGCAGCTACACCTCCATACGCCGGAGCGTTCACATAATCGTCCACAGTGTATCCTGCATCAACATCTAAAAACAATGTATATACAAAGGGTGAGCACACAACACAGCTCAGTAAGGCAATCAGACAGTTTCACAAGATTATGCATTAGTAACAATCAATTTTATGTTGTGGTCTGGTTTTAAGTTTGCAATGTGCTATAGAAAGGTTTGGTGGCCCCCGCACCTCTATACACGAGTGTGTGGCGTCGCACAGTAATCACACTACCACCAACCCACATGCACCCATCATGGAATAGAGATAGAGCTAAGGTATACCCGCACCTCCCCTGATACTCTACCCATACCAGTACCTAAGCCCCTACTGGCCAGGGCTCGCAAACTGGGCTCGCAACTAACCAATCCTATATGTCAACAATGTATGCTCTATCCCAGCACAGCCATCTACGGCATAGAGATAGAGCTAGAGCGTGCAGGCCGGGTCGGAGACCACCAAACCTCACCTCCCCCTGATACCCTATCCGCAACTAACCCACTAGGATAGAAACAATACGCAGGTAAACCCTATCCCAACACAACTCCCTACGGCATAGAGATAGAGCTAAAGCATCGTGGACAAGGCAGCGTCGACTCGGAATCCTCAGTACCACACAACGATGGCCAGGACAACATCAATATCGGAGACCAACGTACCACGATCTTCCCCTGATACCCCACCCGTACCAAGCATGTTAAGATAGAATACTACAAAAGGTGCCAGTGTGAAGAGCGATCCCAGGCCCATGCCCCACTCCACACACCAGCGAAAACAATCACATGCCTAACAATCACATCCTATGAATGCATGAACAACAATAATAACTGAAAGTCAAGGATGGCATGTGAATTATGCACAAACATCACATCATAGATATTCAATGATTAACAACGATTTACTGTCCATTAATTATTAGGTTTAGGTCAGATTCCCTTACCTGACGCTCGTTCGATCACTTGCTCCACGTCGCAAGATCCAAACGATAAGTCACAAAGTCCTACAACAGTATTAGGGTTTCATTAGAATATATTGTTTAGGGTTTCATGTTGGTCGGAAACCAACAGAGATCACAAAATACCCTCACAGAGCTGACCGGTGGCATGTACCGGTCGCAGCTCTGTGGGAAAGACTGGCGACCGGTATGGTCAGCCGGTCCCCCACAAACAACCTCCCGAGAGGTAGCGGTCACAACATACCGGTCGCACTATGTGCAACCGGTATAGTCGATCGGTATGTCTCTGGAAGACCATACATGGGTTCTTCGACTGCCGTCGATCATCCTCCATGGATTTTCAGGGTTTCTCCTATCCATTCTAAGTTTAGGCTTTGAGTTAGAGTTATCCCCAACTCATTCAAGTCTCGTTTCGATGAATATCATCTCGAAACTCGAATCTAGGGTTTGACGGCAACTTAGGGTTTATTGGCCAATTTAGGGTTTTAGATCAATACCTACTTTGCATGGTATTGATCCACCCACACCACTAACATAGGGTAAGAAGATGGATCCAAACACTTACCGTTGACAGGTGTAGCGAGAGCTTCGCCAAACGATAATGGCGGCACCTCCTTCTTCTTCCTAGCTCCTTCTCCTCTCCAAGCTCTTTCTCTTCTATAGGGTTTGTGAGAGACAATGGAAAGGATTTGAGGGGTTTAAGGGTGTATTTATAGGCTAAAAATAGGGTTTAGTAACCCTACTAGGATTAGGAAACTTCTAGGATTCGAAATCAGGAAAGCGGGACCCGTAGAGACCAATTTCCAAATTCCCGCACATAGCTGTGCAGGCCATACCGGTCGATCGGTACCATCATCCGGTACCATCTACCGGTATACCTAAAATCAGGTATACTTGGTCGACTTCGGTCCGATTTCGTACCTGTTCGTTATCCGCTTGCCCCATCTGGCTCGGTGATGATCGGAAGGCCTGTCATGATACAAAACCAAGGTTAGACCGGGTTTTCAGAGTGCGGGTCTTACAGAGCGTTACAGAAATTAGAAGTTTCCTAGGTCTAGCTGAGTATTATCGACGATTCTTGGAAGACTATTCTAGAATTGCCGTACCTCTCACTAGTTTGACAAAGAAAGGAGAAAAGTTTGTTTGGACTAATAAATGTCAGAAGAGTTTCCAAACATTGAAGGCTAGATTGATATCTGCTCCGATCTTGACTATTCCTATTCTAGGACATCCATTTACCTTGTACACTGATGCGTCTGGATTGGGTTTAGGATGTGTACTTATGCAAGGAGAACAAGTAATTGTGTATGCCTCAAGACAACTGAAGACACATGATAAGAACTATCCCACTCATGACTTGGAACTAGCAGCAGTAGTACATGCTGTCAAGATATGGAGACATTATTTGTATGGAGAGAAATTTCAGATTAAATCAGATCATAAGAGTCTTACTTATCTATTTAATCAGAAGGAGTTGAACATGAGACAAAGAAGATGGCCGAAATTATTGAAGGATTATGATTGTGATATCCAATATCATCCAGGAAAGGCTAATGTAGTTGCTGATGCGCTAAGCAGAAAAGCAATGATAAAATCTCAAGGAGAGGTCAACACGACTGCAGAAATGTGTACTATAGGAAAAGTGTTCAATTATGGTAATGAGCAGTTCCTGATAGATGCACCGGGTGAATCAAATAACCAAGGGTTTATTCATCGGTTTTCAAATATGTTTGCAACATTGAAGATTGTACCTAATATAATTGATGAAGTGAAAGCCGCTCTTAAATCAGACCCTTATCTGAGGACGGTACAAGAAGACATCGAAAAAGATAGGACTATTCTTGAGTTCACCTTGGATGATGAAAAGGTACTGAAGTACAAATGAAGAGTATGTGTTCCTGAAACAAAAAATTTGGACATTAGACACCGACTAATGAAGGAAGCTCACATCACCGCCTATTTGGTACATCCTGAAAGTACAAAGATGTATCATGATTTGACGAAATTACATTGGTGGAGAGGAATGAAAGCAGATGTAGTTAAATTCGTGTCTCAATGCCTAAATTGTCAGAGGGTAAAGGCTGAACGGCAAAGACCTGCAGGACTGTTGCAGCCGCTGCCAGAACCTGCATGGAAATGGGACTGCATCACTATGGACTTCGTCACCGGATTACCATTGACTCCTCAAGTAGTTGACGCGGTCTGGGTGATTGTAGATCGTCTGACTAAGACAGCTCGCTTTATAGCTATACGACCACAGTATACCCTGGAGAGGTTAGCCAAGCTATATGTGGATAACATTGTCAGATTACATGGTGTACCTGAAAGCATTGTGTCCGATAGAGACCCACGCTTTACTTCAAAGTTTTGGGAAGGATTGCAAAAGGCTACGGGTACAATGTTAAAGTTCAATACTACATTCCGTCCTCAGACAGACTGACAGTCGGAGCTTACCATTCAGACTTTAGAAGATATGCTTCGAGCCTGTGTTATTGATTTCAAGGGATCATGGGATGAGAAACTACCATTGATCGAGTTCGCCTATAACAACAGCTATCAGGCTACTATATAGATGTCACCCTATGAAAGACTGTGTGGAAGGAAGTGCCGAACTCCTTTGTTTTAGAATGAAGTTGGAGAACGTAGCATCGTTGGACTAGAGTTTGTTGAAGAGACTTGTCAAGTAGTCGACATTATCAAAGAAAGAGTTAGAACGGCTCGGAATCGTCAGAAACAGTATGCAGATACTCGACGCCGAGACCTTGAACTTGCCATAGGTGATAAGGTATTCTTGAAAGTATCACCTATGCGAGGCTTAAAATGATTCGGACAGAAAGGGAAACTAAGTCCGAGATATGTCGGGCCATATGACATTTTAGCCAAACGTGGAAAGGTGGCTTATAAGTTAGCACTACCACCATCCATGTCAAGTGTGCATGATGTATTTCATATCTCATTATTAAAGAAGTAGGTCAGAGATCCAACGTACGTTTTGACAGCAGATCCACCAGATTTAACCGATGATTTGACAGTTGAAGTAGCACCAACTGAGATCACATGTCGAAAGGTTCAATGACTATGCAACCATGACTTATACTATGTTAAGGTCACCTGGAGGAGCTGAAACATAGAAGAAGTCACCTGGGAAGAAGAGAATCCTATGCAAAAGAAATATCCTCACCTTTTCAACTTGGAAGGTATGTACAAATTTTGAGGATGAAATTTTAATAAGAGGGGGGGAGTTGTAAGACCCGTATCGAACTAACCGGTCTTACCACCTTGTATCAGGTCTACCTATCATGGTCTAACCAAGTGGACCAACTGCATGAAGAAATCACAAGACCAGGTATGAGTCTAACCCAAAAACAGTAAATGTGAGGGTAGGGTCGCATGCCTAAACAGGTAGGGTCGACCCCACCTCAACAGAAGTCCAACCCTTGACTTTTAGTCGTAGTGTCAGATGACTAAGAAGGTGTAGGGTCGACGGATCCTGCGACCCAACCTCCGACCCTACGATGATAGACAGAAACTGGAAATTAAGAAACTTTCCTAATTCTAAGGGGATCTTTCCTAAACTCATTGGGACTTATTATGGAGCGTTTTCCTCAATAAATAGGACGTCCCTTAGCCTCTTTCACTCCTTTACAACCCTAATTGAAAGTGAGAGAAAGAGAAAGAGAAGGAAGAAAAGAAGAGAAGGAACTTGAAGAAAAGACTAAGGAAGAGGAGGAGGTTCAGAGAAACCTCTAAATAATGGTATGAACCTAATTCCTTACCTGAATAAGAGATCATAGAATAGTTATGAAGAACATAGGTTTAGGAGAAACCCAAATCATCCATCCATGGATAAATTTCAAGAGATTCCATGGAGGAAATCATTATGGACTATGAATAGTGTATAACTTGCAATTTTGAGCCACAGAACAATCATAGAATGGACCATGAAAGTAAGCCAAAGGATCAAAACATGAAATAATGGACTTTAGAATGAAAGGTCGACTCAGAATACGTTGGTCGCACGTAGGGTCGAATGATAACCGACCCTACGAGACCACAGGATCGACCACATGCCCTCGGGAAGTCCTAGGGAGGGTGTGGTCGCACGTAGGGTCAAATGGTATTCGACCCCACGTCCGACACTACACCCTAGGGTCGCAGAAACTGCTACCCTAGGTGCTACCCTACCTGCGACCCTACAATTTCAGTTAGTTTAAAATATATTGGAATAAATTCTAATTAAAATCTATCGACTTGTTAGGTCTTTCTAGTGATTTAAAAGTGATTCATAAAGCTTGAACGAGGATCTACGCTCAATCAAAGGTGAGGGAACAAGACCTAAACTAATTAGCTAATAATAAACTGTTTTTGTTTATTGAGTCCAATACCATGTATGATTCTAGGATTGTATGATTGTAATGTGCATATCACATGTCATCTACTATTCCTATTATTACTGTTCATGCATATTTAATTCAGTTTATTTATAACATGATGATGATTATGATGCTAGGAATAGGCATGTGAATGTATGTGTGTGGTTAGTGTGATTGATGCGAGTGGAGCATCAGGGGGAGGACGTGACACTGTGGTTCATCCTGGTCACCAGACTCTAGCTCTATCTCTACTCAAGTCTTTTCCACTAACATCGTCGTATCGCCATTACCTTAGTAGAACTATTACGTCGTAGGGCATGAGGGGAGGTGGTCTCGGACCATGTAGTCTCTGACTCTGCCGGGGGGCCTTAGCTCTATCTCTATGGACGTATTGAGGGATGCTAGGGTGAGGCCTTGGATACACTGTTTGACATTAGGATTGATTAGTTGCGAGCCTAGTTTGCAAGCCCTCACCAACAAGGGCTTACGTGTTGGTATGGGTAAAGCATCAGGGGAAGTGTGATGCGGTGCGGTCCTAAGCACTTTTTCTCTATCTCTATTCCATGGTGGGGTGGATGTAGACGACAATGGTGTTTGATCCATTGGGTGGGCTTACACACCCTGTGTATAGAGGTGAGGCGGCCACCGAACCTTTTTATAGCACATTGCAAACTTATGAACCAGACTAAAGATATGAATTAAATGCATGCATATGTTGCATTGTTTTGTTTGCTCACTGAGCCGTGATGTGTGCTCTCCCTTTCGATGTCGAATATTTTTAATTGATGATGCAGGTACCACAGTAGAAGATTATATACATGCTCCGATGTATGGACATGCGGCGGCGATGGACGTTGAAGTTATGATGGAGTCGCATGATTGGTCATGCGAGTGCAACTCTTGTGTTTTCGATTAGATTTGGTTTAAATTATACAGACAATGTAATTGATTTAATTATTTTAATTTATGTCTTAGTCCTTGTGGAGATAATTGGATAATTTATTTACTCTATCACAGTTAGACTCTCAGTTCATTTAATATATAAGACTTCTGCTATTGTTTATTTACTCTGATTATGGTTGTGGATGTGTATGGTTTAAGCAAACGGACACAGCCTATTTGAGATCCTGGTTAAACTGTTGGTTTATTTGTGGTTCATCACACCATTCTGAATAGTACGGAATTGGGGTGTGACATCATACAAGAAATACGATCAACATTACATGCAGTCATTTATCTTACAACATCATGTGCATAATTTCTTTCTATTTAATTGAAAAGGAAAACTTTACATTCCGATATTTCAAATAACATCATTACATTTTTAATATGGGAACAATATGTTAAGTCAAACAATAAACATAAAACTAAGTAAAATCAAGAGCAGAAAAAGCATTTGAATGTAAAAGAAACTTTACAATATTCAAGCCAACAGTCGTCAAGACACTCCTACCCCAAATACCTAGGGAGTCCTAGAATCATTTTCCTTTTCTAGATATGCTGATCTGGCTTAACAGTATTTGGTCAAACTACCTACCTTTGGTCAATCTACCCATTTTTGAGTAATCCACCTTGGAGTTACCCAACAATAATCTTATCACTAGCTATTTCTCCCCTTTGGTAATGTAAGCCACCTAGATCTGAATATATTTTCTAGCAAGGAATGGAATATTTAATATATCAATTACATTGGTCTCATTGTCCTTGAGCTTTTCAGTGATAGTTGATAGCTCTCAAAAATACTTCATCACATTACCCTATCGACCCCTTCTAAAATATTATTCTTATCCTTTGGATTTTTCTTAGATAATCCCTACGTAATATTTCTCATCTTAATACTACTACACATAACCTCAATAATAGAATACCTCACAACTTATGTAAATTACTATGAAAGATACATCTAAGTCAAACAATCCTAGACTAGTCTCCAACCTTTTCATAATAAATTTTATTCTTTCTCCCAAGAAGAGTGGAAAAGAACTACCAAACCATATGGTACATTCACTAAGACAGACATCCTAGGAGACATAGACTATCATCATTATATGAGTCCAAACACAAATGTCCTGCAATAGATAAATTACACAAGACTTATATAAACACATGCAATTTATATTTATTTATACTTTGTCCTGAATAGAAAAAGATAGATATCAAAACATTCTTTGGGGCAGTCATACTTGGATGAACACATCAGTATATGAGTTTAAATACAGTATCAAACAACTGAAGACTCATACACATACCATTTACTTGCATTAACCATATAAACCATTTATACAAATAAATATCATTTTCCAAGAGTTAACCAACTAAACGTTCTCCTTTGGGATAAATATGCAGTAATCTTCTCAGTTTCTGTACAGTGACTACAAAAGAATAATGACTCTCAAAAATCCCACCACCTTTGGGTTAATGAGACCCCTAAAGTCAAAACCCTTTTAACTCATGTGCATGAACATATCTTTAACTTTGACAATGTCACTTTTGAGTTAACACTGTCTTTTTTAGCTCCTTTTCACACCATGAAAAATAGTGTATTAAAAATATATCCTTTATTGTATATGTAAATGCATAAATTTGGGGTTTGATGACCACCATGTTGGAACTAAGTGTATCACTTTGGTGGATTTCATACAATCTTCACAAGACACCCACAAACCTTAATTTGATCAAAACTTGACAATGCCACCTTTGGGTGTACATCGCCCTTACACAAGCATTTATAAGTACATAAACTTTAAATTTAAAGACATCATAATGAAACTAGGTGTACCACTTTGGTGGGTTCCACCCAATTCCACAATGATATCTCCAAATCCTACTTTGCAGCACATTGTGGGTCAACAAATAAAATCTCATGCACACATACATAACCTTCTACATGCATCTGATACAAAAATAACTGATAAACAAGTAGAAAATTGCAAATCGGACTAATTTGGGGCACATTTTAGTCAAAAATAAATTCTTCAAATCACAAAATTATGTCAAACTATGTATCAAACTGTAAAGCATGAAAATACGAATACAACTCAAAAAACCGCATCAAAATCCGACGCTCCTAGCGTCCACAATCGTCAATCAAAGTCGGCACTTGCATTCTTGCATCCTGAACCGGTTCTAGGCGGTTCAGCCTGGGTCGGTTCAGTCTGGCCGGGCTAGGTTATGGGCGACCGAACCCACAAATTAAAACCTTTTTTTTTAATGCTTTGGTCCAAGCCAAACCAAACGGTCTGGTCTTTAAACCAAACCGTAAACCAATGGTTCAATCGTTGGCCCAACCAACCCATCCATCCAAGTTTTTGGGTCCAGTTCTCGGGTCAAAGGGGTGGGTTTTCAGGTGGCAAAATCAAGTTCATGGGTCGGGTTTCCGGGTTAGACATCATGGTTAATGGATCGGCCTCGAGGCACACGTGTAAACCGCACGTGCATCCTGAGTCAGGTTCACGGGTCCCCTTGGGCTCGGCCGGGCTGGTCTGGGCCCGGGTTCGGTCCCGGACTGGCCCAGATTGGCTCGGTCCAATATAGGGCTGACCAAGTGATGTCAGCCCTACCTTTTCCCTTTTTCTTTCTTTTTTTATTTCCACTGGCGTGTGGATCTCAAGCACTTTTTCAGGCGGCGCATGAGAGCGCGTCAGTCAACTTCTGGCGACCAACCTTATGCCACCTGCTCCGTCTCTCCGAGACCTACAATCCTATAAAATTTATTTTAATTTTTAACGGTCCGAAAAAAAAATTTTGAGGGTCCAAATCCTAGACAAGTTCATATGAAAAATTTGAGAGAAAAATCTCTCCCTTTTTCAATCCAATCAAACATGAATGCTTTCCCATCGATTCTAGATCTGTATAAGTGGCTCTGATACCACTGTAAGATTTTTTAGATCTCTCTTGGATTTTTTCCATGGGATTTCCCATGAACCCTAACGAACACATCACACAGATTACTAGAATACAATGGGTATTGAAAAGAGATGATTAGACACATACCTCTTGCTGTAGATTGATTTTCGATCGTTTCTTTCTATCTTAATGCTTGGAATGCTTGGATCAAAGTCTTCTACAGCCTATCGGGATCCCTTGACCTTCTCTCTACGTACGGGAACAAAAGAAGAAAATAACACCATGGCTGTGGGGACTCTAACCATTGGTATTTATAATACCACTCCAACCCTGGACCAGTCCCACAGTGGACTAGGTTGGTCCATCTCTAATCATTCTTAAACCGGTTTACCTGTAACTAGACTCCCATTGAACCACTTAACCTTATAATTAATTTAGCCCATAAAATATCTTACACTCTCTTCAGGCGCTTGAGTACCGGAGGTGGATCTTCGATAAGTAGGCCCAGATCTAGGGGTTGATTTAGAAGACCATCGTCTTCTTCGAGAATCTTGGAAGCTTACATTGCTTGAAGATTTTGTAGCTCTCGGTTCTTGATTTTGAACTGGTTCACTTGCTTCGCCTTCTAAGTGCTTCTGTTTTCTCATGCAAGACCTTGCCGATTCACGATTGGGTAACATCCGCCCCTGGTTCCATTCATCTACAGCCGAGACCAATGGCGGGCTCTGTGGTTCGTCTAAGCCGAAATTAGAGTTAACAGGGCTCAGTGATTGGTGATGAGTTGTATCAGGGGCATCTGGTCCTCGTTCTCCCACCAAGGTGCATCACCTTTGAAGACCGGGAAGGGCAAATCAGGGCTCAGTAAATCCCTCCGGATTGCTTTCCCCCTATTTCTTCGTTTCTCTCTTTGTTCAGATGTTGCTTCTTCACTTTTGTTGTTACATCGACAAGGACCTTGGATAGGGAAGGGACAGGGATGTATGAGTACAATGGATTTCCTCTTCCTTTTCACTATTTTAGATTTCTTTTTCCCTTCAACCGTGGAACAGCAGAGAAGAAGGTATACAGTAAATCTACCCTCACCTTTGGATTTAAAGTGGGTAAATAAGTCATTTTACCCAATAATGTTAACACCATCACTCCATGGGCAGTTGAGTGTCCTGTTAAACATGATAGGAGAGGTTAGTGTCTTTTAACTTAGGGGAGGTTTATGTACTTTACCCTATTTTTTATATTGAAATGTATTAAACATGTATTGCCATATTAAACATTGAAAAAATATAGAAATAAAAAATATAAAAAATCCCCCCCCCCCCCCCTCTTTCTTTTTCTCTTTTATTATTTCAATTTGTTTTCCCAAATCCCTGAACCCCACTACTGAATGAACCTATTTCCTTATCTGTGAGGACATAGGAGGAAATTTCCCTCGGGTCTCCTGGAAAAAATAAGGATCATCGGCTTTCGCCTTTGATTCTGTCCACCCATGCCATGGAGGATAATGATCTGGAGTTGCCACCTATATTTAGGCTTAAAACCTCAAATGTAGTCTTATCATAGGATAAAACTTCTATTGACTCATAACCCAATATGCTGACTTTGATCTATCAGAGAATGGATAAGCCTTTAGAGAATAGTTTGGGAAGGTATTAGGCACCTAAAGCTGTCCGATCCAAAAATTGGCCTCCTATCCAATCTACTTTCCTTATACTCTATTGTTCTTAACATTGCTTGGTCAAGGGATGACTAGGCTTATGGGTATCCTATACCAAATTGCTAAGTTCTTTTAACTTAAGGTTCAGCCAAATAAGTTCTTAAAAGAAACAACCAAAAAATATACAATGAATCAAACCAAATGATGGTTCGGTGATGGATAGAATCTGAGACGTCCATTTCAAGCTACTTACATATTTCATCATGAAAATCAAGTCCATAGCGTAGTTTGAGATGATTGATTAAAACTTATGGATGTGATTTATGCTTGAGCTTCATTAGATTCCAGATTCAAGTTGAGATTTATTCTTGATGTATGGATAAGACTAAATTTGGATAGTCCATGTAAATTGTAGTATCGTACTTGAGAAACTTTCCCAAATTGCCTAATGTCAAGTCAACATCTCATTTTTACCAGTTTCTTATTCCTTAACAATCCTATAATTTCATCTGGGATTTCTTTTCTTCTTTATTATTATCATTACTATTACTATTTGGTATAAGGTATTTTTTCTTCTATTATTTATTCGATATGTGTTGCATGTTAATGAGATGACGGCTTTATGTGAATTCCATGGATTGCAAATTTTGTTTGTATGTAAATTTTTATTTCTATGTTATTATTCTATTTGTTGAATGATGCAGATGTCTATTACATAGCTAAAATATGTCCGTATTTTCAGTAAAAAAGTTTGTTGTGTTAAACATGTATATATTAATACCATATATGTTTTTATGAACCGGATTTTCAATTCCCATATTAATGCTTGATCAAACTTAATATACGTTCGTATCCATATCCGAATGTTTACCGCCACCAAACTTACCAATTATGACTCCAAACCCCACTAAAACAGAAATCCAATGTGCATCACAATGCCATGAAGAAAATATATACATGCAAAGGATATTATGATGAGATCCTAGAAACCATTCCCAAGGTCGAACTCAAAAATTTGACTCTAATCATGTTTCACCAGTTCTCTGCCAGAGACTTTCCTTCAAAATGATATCAAATTGGATCCTAAATCCCGACACAAAGCCGAACAGAACTTGTAGCTTCATCTTTCTAATAATCGTTTTATTTGAATTTAGTTAAGGTACATATCCAAAGAATCGTCAGTACAATAAAAAATCTGTCAAAAAAGGAAACCAAAAATTTTTGAAACAATATCGTCCATAGCTAGGGGTAAAAAGGGAAAAAGAAATTTATAGGCATTACAACAATCTCTGCTTGCATTGGTTAAAACTTGAGTAGTTACAATTTTTTTTTTAATTTGGAAAGATAACTCACACATATAGAGGGTCTCCTCCGAAACCGTCGAGTCTCAACTCAAGAAAAACATTTTCAGGGGAAGAAGGTTGCCGCCACATGTCCTCCATGCATCCAACTCTGCTTCCTTTTTAACCCCTAGCTCCACTGTGGGTCTTATTCACTCTAAGTACTCTCTAAAACCCTTCTTCACTGCAGTGTTGTCTTTCCTTCCAAGGCCGCAAAAAATGCCTGGATTGACGATTGGTGATGCTCTTCCCAACCTAGAAGTGGAGACCACCTGTGGAAGGTTCATGCTTCATGATTTCGTGGGACAAGACTGGGTTATCATTTTTTCACATCCTGGTTAGTCACATTTTTCTAGATTTACAAATTTAGTGGCCGAGAGCATTCTATTTTCTATTTTTAATTGTGAAAATCATCTTCTCTTCTTTTTTTTCTAGGGGATTTCACGCCGGTGTGCACGACGGAATTGGCCAAGGTTGCAGCTCATACTGAGAGATTTGAGGACCGTGGGGTGAAGTTGCTAGGTCTCTCTTGTGATGACATCCAGTCGCATAATAACTGGATCAAGGACATCGAATCCTACTCTGTGAGTCTTATTTGAATTTTGATTTTTTATTATTATTGGTTAATTTAATAAAATTGAGAAATTAATTTGAGATCATGTAGGGTGGGTGCAAGGTGAAATTCCCAATCATAGCAGACCCAAAGAGGGAGATCATTAAAGAGCTCAACATGGTGGATCCGGACGAGAAAGACGCCACTGGAAATCAGGTCCCTTCAAGGGCTTTACATGTGGTGGCAGGGGACAAAAAGATCAAGCTGAGCATCCTCTACCCTGCTACCATAGGAAGAAACATGGATGAGATACTGAGGGCGGTTGATGCCCTACAGAAAACTGCCAACCATAAGGTGGCAACGCCTGTGAACTGGATGCCAGGTGAGCCAGTGGTGATTCATCCCAGTCTGTCGAACGACCAGGCCAAGGAGATGTTTCCTCATGGCTACTCAACTGCTGAGCTTGCCTCCGGCAATGACTATCTCCGCTTCACAAACGTTTGATCATCACTTCATCAGAACCCCCTCTTTTCTCTCCTTTACTTCTACAAGGGCTGACTATTAGTGTTGTTTTGCATGTATTTCTGATGTTATGAAAAAGAACAGTTCTTGTGATAATAATAAATAAATTTTCCTCTAAATCAAGCTTTTGAAGTCTTTGTGTAGATCTTAAAGTCTTAACCCTATATCTAATGTATATATTTTATATTGACAAAAAACGACAAGAAAGAAGGATCTATAAACTACCAGTGTATTCGGAGATATGCATATTAGTATAGGGAGAGCCAATAGACGATTCATTAAGACGGGACTCGGATTTTAAGGAGGAGAGAGAAAGATGGAAATGTGAGAGGGACTGTATGTACTCCCTTTTACCTAAAACTATTTCTGCTAAGAGGGGTAGAATTGGTAATGCATAGCCTCCTACTCTCATCTGGCTATTCCTTATTAAACCAGTTTCACTTTCTATCCATTCAGTTGCAAGACTCCGTTTGTATTGATGTAAAATTTTATCGTAAAATTTTTTGTTTAACATTATATATATATTTCGTCATTTTGCAACCCTTTTAGAAATCACTATATTTTACCTCTTGGAAATAAACATTGAAATTTTTTTAAAATATAAAATATTATAATTAAGTAAAATTTTAAATCAAAACAAATGGATCCCAAGTGAAGAATGGCAACCTTAATCTATAATCAATTACCATCATTAGGTGGTGCAGGTAAAAGAAAAAGGAAACAAGAAAAATCACATGCAATCATGGTCCAAGGTATTGGTATGGAGGGATTGATCAAATCAATTGATTCGGATCGATTTCGGACCTGATCAATCCTGATTCTTTCTTTATTTTAATATAATCATGTGTTTCATAATTAGTTCCTACATCAATCTGATTTGGATGGGATCTATTTTGGTCAAGGCCGTGTTTAGTACCTGGATTAATTTCTTGCGATAAAATTATTAATGCAAAAGCATGAGTGGCATTTATACTTGGGTTTAATGAGTTTATTACTGGCCTAAAAACTAATCCCAGACTGAACCAGCCCGTTAAGGCTAGCCTAATAAAGACCTGAGACCAGACCAGATTGGAAGTTATTGGTTCTAATGCGGCCTTTCTTAGCCCACAACCCTTATTTATCGGGCCTGTTTTAGCCTGCCCCTCCCACACCAAAATGGCCCAGACCGGCCCATTGATACCCTTAGCTCCACCTTTAGTATCAGTTCCAAAATAAAGAGCTCCACCATAAATGTCTAACTTTATCCAATGTAAGGGTGTCAAAAGAGAAATGCAATCGAAAGCAAAAACCAAAACCAAAACCGATCATTTAAAGTTGAGCCGAATCAAACCAAAACAAAGTGATTCGGTTCTCATTTTAGATATTAGCTTTTCATTCTGAAAACCATAGTTTTCAAATATATTAGAAATCCTTAGACAGAATACTCAAACCGTAAAAGAGAAAACCAAGTATAACCGAACCAAAAGGAAAACAATTAGACTTTACTGCGATGAAAACTCCATACAATCCCTATATATATATATATATATATATATATATATATATATATATATATATATATATATATTTGAATGAAAATTGTAACATATTGGATTGTTCCATATTTCACTATATTTTAGTTTGGTAGGGTTAGTTTTGTGGAATTTTTTGAAATAAATAGAATAGCGTTTATTTCAAATCAAAATTTAGGATTTTTTTTTTTTTTTTATAGCAAAGGCTGATTTTGTCTTCATCCAAATCGATAATCAACCATATATAGATGAACCAGCATTATCGGAAATCAAAATCCAAAATCATCTAAAACCGTATAACTAGAACCAAAAAGGAACTGAATAAACCGGAGCAATTTGTATTTGGTTCTATTTTTAAACTAAGACCTGATTCCTATTTGATTCAATTTTGGTGTTTACAATTTATGATATGAACCAAAATCGAATCGAACCTAAATGAACCGTACCAATTGAGATCCTTAATCCAACGGATATCTCATTTTACAATACAAATTAGAGAAATATTTTGTCTGTGTTGTTCATTACGCTCTGTTTTCCTCTATGTCAAAAGTATTAACCAATGTTTTTTATATGTATTTTACTATTTTACCCTTTGTAAGTTTGGTATATAATTACCCTGCTGTACAGTTCATTAAGTGAATGAGAAAGATTTTTCCAACAGTTCGACTCTCTCTCTTTCTGACATGGTATCAGAGCAATTTTTTTTTTCTCTGGAAGTTTCCTTTCTCTCGTTGTCTGCAATCTGAGGATCTCTAGTGATTCCATACTCTACTCTTCATCTGTTTGTTGTAATTTCTTGCAGTCATCTTCCGGTTTTTTTTTTCATCGCCTGTTTGTTGCTAGGTCTTGATCTGGGTTCGTGATTTCTGGATCTGGTGTTTCATACTTTGTTGTCTTGTTGATTCTTTGTGTTCACTGTAATCAGTGATTCGTGGTTGATAGTTCTTGGATCTGGTGGTTTCATTGTCTGTTGGTTTCATTTCCGGTTTCTTGCAAGTTTGGGTTTCTGGACTCTGTTGAGTTACTTGCGTTCCGTCTGATACTTCTTGAATTCTTTCTCAATTTCTTAATCATTTCTTGAGTTTTGTGGAGATTACAATGTCTCTGTCTTCCGCAGTTGCTGCTCCTCTGTCTACAACTCCGGTTACAAACTCTGGTATCACATTTCCATCTCCTCTGTTACTGTATCCGTCTGATAACCCAGGTCATGTGCTGGTTTCACATACTCTCGACACCAATAACTACTCTTCTTGGAAACGAGCTATGCAAGTAGCTCTGGTGGCTAAAAACAAATACTCTTTCGTCGATGGTACGCTTCCTCGTCCTGAAGATCCAACATCAGCAGCAACATGGGATCAATGCGATAGCATGGTAAGATCTTGGATTTGCAATAGTCTCATTAAAGAACTCCATGCCAGTGTGCTGTATGCCGACACTGCTCGTGCCCTGTGGATTGATCTGGAAAATTGGTATGCTCAGAGTAATGGTCCAAGGATTTATGAGTTGAAGTGAAAATTTTCTCTGTTACGTCAGCACAATTTATCAGTCTCTGCATATTTTTCGGCCCTAAAGTTCTCTGGGATGAATTACGCTCACAGTGTGTTTTACCAGAGTGTGTCTGTGGATCTATGCCCAAGATATTAGCACAGTTAGAAACCGAGCATGTTTTTCAGTTTCTCATGGGTCTTAATGAAGTATTTGGAACTGTATGTACTCAGATTCTGGCTATGGAGCCATTGCCGTCTGCCACCAAGGCTTATTCTCTTGTGATTCAAGAGGAATGTCAACAGGGCATATATGTTCAACAGCTTAGTCCTGATAATGTTGCGTGTGCAGTGAATCATGGCAGTTTAGGTTCTTTCAAAAGTCATAGTCCTTTCTCCCGCAACACTGGTACTTACACTAATGGGTCTCGCAATTCTGGCAACTACTCCAACGATTCTCGACCTTCGGGGAGCCCCTCCACTGATCCACGCATCTTTGGTCGTTGCCCTCTGTGTTCTCATTGCCATAAATATAGCCACACCAAGGAAACCTGTTATGATCTTCATGGCTTTCCTCCTAGTCGAAGGCCTCCTCAATATAGTCGGTCTCCACAACTCCACATGGCTTCTGATGGCTCTCCTGACCCTTCTCCTGTACCTGATACAGGACTGTCTACTGATGCAGGGCATGGTGGTCAATCAGGTGATACTGTCTCTGGTTCGGATAGCAATGCATCGCCTCTTCCTCCACTTACAAACACATAATACCAACAGCTCATGACCTTCCTAAATGGTACAGCATCTAATGCAAATTTCGCAGGTATGCATCTGTGTATGTCAGTTAATAAGTCTACTAACCACTCCTGGATCATTGATTCAGGAGCCTCTCACCATTTCTCATCATTTGCTTCTAAAAGGTCTCAATCTGTCTCTCCGGTTACTCACCCTCCAGTTATGCTTTCTGATGGCAGCGAATACCCAATTCAAAGTGTTGGGGATCATAGACTTTCCTCTCATATTCATTTATAGAATGTCTATCAAATTCTTAAGTTCATCTTTAACCTCCTTTCAGTCAGTCAGCTTACTCAGTCTTTGAATTGTTCTGTGATATTTTTTCTACATTTTGTGTGTTTCAGGACTTGTCCACGAGGATGGTGACTGGGGTGGGACTGGTGGGGGGTGGTCTAAATCCCTATGGCGCTTGCCTCTCTCCATCATCTTTAGTTGTATTCAGCCCGACTTGCCACCAGGTCGGGGCCCCCTTCTCCCCTTCCTTTCCAAAATTTGGGCTTCTTATTTTATGGTTTGTGATATCTACCTTTAGCTAAAAGCCCCCGCCCCCCCTTTTCCTTCAAAAATATAAAAAACTACGTTAGGGGTGTAAACGGATCGGATTCGGCACGGATAGGGTATAATCCGAGTCCGATATCTTATCACCTTATCATCCTAACTCCGAGTCCGACAGATTTTAACCGTTTTTTGGGGTTTGGGAACGAGAGCCTCTCTCCATCATCTTTACTTGGAAAACTTGTACCTGTTTGCTTTCCAGAAGCTTAAATTGCAGGTCAAAAATGATGGGAATAAGACCATGGAAGAGAGAGAGAGAGAGAGAGAGAGTGATGGAAAGAGTAAATGCATCTCTTGTCTTAGGTGGAAGGTTTTGGAAAGAAAGATCGAAGCCTCACCTTGCAACACAACGATAACCAGGAAGAAGAAAACAAACCCTAAAACATCCCCATCAAATCCAACCTTAAAACATCTCCATCTCCATCTCCATCTAACCCTAGTTTCTCCAATTCGAGTAACCATCACCACTATCTTCATACCCAAGATCACCGCCATCTTCATAGCCACGATCGGTTCGTTTTCGGCTTCTTCTGAATCTCATGATTCTCCTTCCAACCTTCTCAATTTCGTTAGGTAAGAGGCGTCTGTTCACTTTACAAAACCCTCATAGTCCTGTTCAGTTTACAAAACAGAAAGTAAATGCTCCCAAAAGAGAGAGAGAGAGACTGTTCACTTTATAAAGCAGAAAGTAACGGCTCCCAAAACAGGTTTATCAATTCTCGAGAAAAAAGTAAATGCAGAAAATAAACTTACCTAAAGAAAAGCACAAAATACGTCTCTATTCTCTCCACTCTCAAGAAAAGGAATAATTACACAAAACAGTTACACGGTTACATTGTAAACTATTCCTATTTGTTTAGCTATATAATATAATTTATCTTAAAGTTACATGTAGAGGGATCGGAGCGGATTATATCTGCTCGGTTAGAGTGGTATCCGAATCCACCTCCGAATCCGTTCTCATCTATCCGAATTCGCATCCGAATCCGATTGTTCGGATTCGAATTTCTTTAAATGGATGCGGATTCGAATCGAAGTCGGATTTTCGACTATCCATTTACATCTTTAACTACTGTGCCATTTGCTCTTCTGCATTGTGATATATGGGGTCCTTATTTAAGCCCATCATATTCTGGTTGTAGTTACTTTCTTACCATTGTTGATGAATACACTCGCACCACATGGGTTTTTTTGATGAAATATAAATCTGAAACATTCCTCATATTATCAAAAAAAATTTCTCTGGTCATCAATCAATTTTTGGCTAATGTAAAATGTATAAGAACTGACAATGGGTTGGAGTTCTTATCTTTTGCTTTCTAAAATTTGCTGCGCACTTTTGGTATTAGTCATCAACTTACTTGTGTTTATACCCGCAACAAAACGGTGTTGTAGAGAGAAAACACCGTCACTTACTTCAAGTTGCCAGATCATTAAGGTTTCAAGCCCATCTACCATTGAAATTTTGGAGTGAATGTGTCTTAAGTGCTTGCTACATAATAAATAGTTTACCTACTTCTCTTTTGGCTGGGAAATCTCCTTATGAGACACTCTTTCAAACATCCCCTACATATACTCATTTTAGGACTTTTGGGTCTTTATGTTATGCTTGGAATCCTTCTCCCCATAGGCATAAATTTTCACCAAGGTCTACTCCATGTATTTTTGTCGGATATCCTAGCAATCAAAAAGCTTACAAAGTCTATGATTTGTCATCCCATACTATTTTCACTAGTAGGGATGTTCAGTTTTTTGAGCCCATTTTCCCATTTAAACATCATGCTTCCATTACTAATCCAGTTTCTGACACTACTTCTACTTATGTTTTACGTAATTCAATTTCTGATATTTTGTTGCCTTCTTCGATTTCATCTTTTTCTCCCAGTTCTGGTTCTTCATCTTCCCCTCATTCTGGTTTATTCCCTACTGTTGAAACTAGCTCTCCAACAAGTTCTGATTTAGATGGTCCTAACTCTAGTGAGCCTGTCCATATTTTATCTGATCTGCATAATGTTGATTCTGTTACATCATCTCCAAGTATATACCAGATGACTCTACAGCTCCTGTTACATCTGTGTTGCCTCCTGTTACATTTGACATAGCTCCTGTTCTTCGTCGTTCTACATGGCCTCATCAATCCAATACTCAATTACGTGATTATGTATGTAGTTCGGTTATACGACAGTACCCCACATCTGCACCATCTTCAGACTCAGGTATTTTGTATCCTATCCAAAACCATCTTGGTTTATTTTCCAACTCTTCATATCAATTGTTGGTTTCCAACCTATATTTTGAAATTGAGCCCCGCACCTTTTCTCAAGCTAATAAATTTCCCCAGTGACGCAAAGCCATGACTAAAGAAATGGTAGCTTTAGAGAATAATCAAACATGGACTGTTGGGCCTTTACCTACGGTTAAACGGGCTATAGGGTGCAAGTGGATTTACAAAATTAAAAGGCATGCTGATGGCTCAATTGAAAGGTATAAAGCCTGCTTGGTTGCCAAAGGTTTCACACAATTGAAAAGCCTCGATTATCATAAGACGTTTGCTCCTGTAGCAAAACTTGTAATTGTTCGGTGTCTCATTGCTCTTGTCACATATCATAAATGGATCATTTATCAATTGGATGTCAAAAATGTCTTCCTCCATGGTGATCTTGAGGATGAGGTATTTATGACTCCACCAGGATATACTTTCCATGGTGCTCTTATAGCTTCAAATTTGGTTTGTTGCCTATAAAAATCTTTATATGGTCTTCAACAAGTGCCTCGCAAATGGAATAGGAAATTTGTGGATATTGTCTTGGTAATGGGTTTTAAACAATTGGTAGCGGATGCTCTCTCTTTACTTATTGTCATGGTCCTATTATGACAGCTCTCTTAGTTTATGCTGATGATATTATCATCATTGGAAATACTAAGACCCATATTATGACAACCAAAGCCTAGCTTCATCAGTCCTTTCAAGTTAAAGACTAGACTTGGGTGTTTTGTCGTATTTTTTGGGTATTGAGGTGGTGTTGACAGATTCTGGTATTCTCCTTACACAACATAAATATGCACGTACTAGATATTGTGAAGGATTTTGGGCTCCTTGCTAGTAAATCCAGTCCATTCCCAATGGAGTAAAATCTCAAATTGGATAATGATACAGGCCCACTACTACTTGATCCATCAGTTTATAGGCGCTTGGTTGGTTGCCCCATGTATTTAATAGTGACAAGGCCTGATTTATGCTTTGCGGTGCATATATTGAGCCAGTTTATGCATGCGCCACGTGATCCTCATCTTCAAGTTGCCATTCGAGTAGTACGATACATTAAAGGAACACTATCACTTGGGGTATTTATGACTCATACTAATTCTCCAGTTATCACGGGCTAGGATTCTGACTGGGCCAGCTGCCCATTTACTAGGAGATCCACCAGAGGTTATATTGTTTTTTTTTTGGGTCCAGCCCGTTCTCTTGGAAAACTAAGAAGCAACCCACGGTCTCAAGGTCATCTGTTGAAGCAGAATATTGTGCCCTTGCCATGCTCACTTGTGAACTGACGTGGCTTAAAACATTATTTCTTGATTTGGGATTTTCACACATATTTCTTATGCCAGTCTATTGTGACAACCAAGCTGCTTTACATATTTCCTCTAATCCTGTGTTTCATGAGTGTACTAAACACATAGAAGTATATTGTCATTTCATTAGAGAGAAAATTCAGCAACAATTAATTCGGCCTTATCATATTCAGTCTAAGTTTCAACGGGCTAATCTTCTCACTAAGGCATTAGGCCAGGGTCCGTTATCATTTCACATTGACAAGCTTGGATTATGGCTGTTTCCTCCATCAGCTTGAGGGGGCATATTAACCAATGTTATTTATATGTATTTTACTGTTTTACCCTTTGTAAGTTTGGTATATAAATACCCTGCTGTACAGTTCATTAAGTGAATGAAAAAGATTTTTCCAAACTCAGTTCGACTCTCTCTCTTTCTGACAAAAAGGCTGAAAAGAAAATTTTTCATATAAAATTGAATTTTTTATTGTTTGAAAATGTTCATATAAAACATCATTTATCACTTTTTTATGGGAAATTTTACAATAAAACAAATATCTAACGAATGGTTTTTTTATTATTTTTAATGAGAATTCCACGGTTTTAATTGCAAAAGGTTCCTTCTCATTTCAAAAGTATAATAAAGCATTATTAGTTTATCACAAAATCAAAACCCCCTTGTAGTATGGCTTAATTTCACCCACCCTTTTGTAGTATGGCTTAACCAAAAATCTGCGAAGCAATATAGTCCATCGTAAGAGGTAAAATGTGAAAAAAGAATTTAGAGGTGTTATAGCAATCTCTGCTTGCATTGGTGGAAGCTTGAACAATTACAATTTTTTATTTGGAAAGACAACTCACACATGCAGAAGCTCTCAATCTGGTAAGAAACGATCAAGTATCAACTCAAGAAAAACGTTTGCAGGCCAAGAAGACCGCTGCCACGTGTCCTCCATGCATACAACTCTGCTTCTTTTTTAAGCCCCAGCTCCCCTTGTGGGGCTTATTCACTCTTGTGGGGCTTATTCACTCTTAGTGCTCTCTAAACCCCCCCCCCCCCTTGCCATTGCAGTGTTGTCTTTCCATCCAAGGCTGCCAACAATGCCTGGATTGATGATTGGTGATACTCTCCCCAACCTAGAAGTGGAGACCACCTGTGAAAAGTTCATGCTTCATGATTTTGTGGAACATGACTGGGTTATCATTTTCTCACGACCTGGTTAGTCTCATTTTTTAAGATTTAAAGATTTACTAGCTAGGAGCATTCTATTCTCTATTTCTAATTCTGAAAATCGTCTTCACATTTATTCTGGGGGATTTCACACCAATGTGCATGATGGAATTGGCCAAGGTTGCAGCTTATACTGAGAGATTTGAGGAGTGTGGGGTGAAGCTGCTGGGTCTGTCTTGTGACGACATCCAGTCGTATAATAACTGGATCAAGGACATCGAATCCTACTCTGTGAGCCTTATTTGAAGTTTGATTTTTTATTATTGCTAGTTAATTTCATAAAATGGAGAAATTAATTTGAGATCATACTGGCGGGAGGGTGTAAGGTAAAGTTCCCAATCATTGCAGACCCAAAGAGAGCGATGGATGCCACTGGAAAGCAGGTTCCTTCAAGGGCTCTGCATGTGGTGGCAGGGGACAAAAAGATCAAGTTAAGCATCCTCTACCCTGTGACCATAGGAAGAAACGTGGATGAGATACTGAGGGCGGTTGGCGCCCTGCAGAAAACCGCCAACCATAAGGTGGCGACGCCCATGAACTGGAAACCAGGTGAGCTAGTGGTGATTCATCCTAGTGTGTCGAACAACCAAGCCAAGGAGATGTTTCCTCATGGCTACTCTACTGCTGAGCTTCCCTCCGACAATGACTATCTCTGCTTCACCAACGTTTGATGATCACTTCGTTAAAACACCCTCTTTTCTCTCCTTTACTTCAATTAGGGTTGACCTTTAGTGTTGTTTTGCATGTATTTCTGATGTTATGAAAAAGAACAGTTCTTGTGATAATAATAAATAAATTTTCCTCTAAATCAAGCTTTTAGTGTCTTTTTGTTGATCTTAAAGTCTTAATCGTATACCTGATGTATATATTTTATGTTGACAATAACGACAAGAGATAAGGATCTATAAACTGCAAAAGAATTTGGAGATATGCATATTAGTATAAGGAGAGCCGATAGATGATTCGTTAAGACGGGACTTGGATTTTAAGGATGAGAGTGGAAGATGGAAATGTGAGAGGGATGGTGTGTACTCCTTTTTACCTAAAACTATTTATGTTAAGAGGGGTAGAATTGGTAATGCATAGCCTCCTACTCTCATCTGGCTTTTCCTTTTTAAAATCAGTTTCACTTTCTTTCCATTTAGTTGCGAGACTTTGTTTGTTTTTACGTAAAATATATATATATATATAGTAAGATCTGCACTCTGGAAACACGGTCTAACTTATGTTTTGCGCCGTAACAGGTCTTCCAATCATAACCGGGCCAAAAGATGAGGCTGGGTGACGAACTACCAACTCCAGGTACAAGAAACGATCTTTTAAACCAAGTTTTTGCATATCAGTCTAACATACTGGTTGGACTCTGAGTCAAACCGGTATGTAAAATGGTATGTATGCGTGAGTGTTGACAGATTCCAGTGGGTCCCAAACTCTAAATTTGAATCTTGGAGATCTTTTGGATGTAGGAGACCTTCCTAGAACGGTCTCCCACTTTATATATACATCCTTCCTCCTCCTTAGATCCTTTCTAATGAATCACAAACCTTAGAGCCGTTTGGAAAGATATCTGAGAAGGGCAGAGAGGAAGGACACTGTTCGAAGAGGGATTTTTCGTTGGGAGGAGAGCACCGTCATTCAACAAACACCTGTAAGTGCTCTACCTCTATAGGAAGGCTTAGGTTACGTATCAAAGCCATGAAACGGCGTATTGATCCAAAACCCTAGAACTGTGGAACCTTATTTCTCTTTAAGATATGTTCTGAGAATGGAAGGGAGCGTTATCCGACGTTGTTAAGCGATGAATAAACTAAACCTAAGTGACCTAACACGTAGCTTGACCCTGTAATGGTTTAGGAGGAACCCTAAAACCAAGCCGAGGACCGACTGGAGAGGGAGGTCCAAGAATGGACTCTCTTTCCCATACTGTTGGGCTTACCAACGGGACTAAGAGTCCTACAGTATAGCCAGGTGGTATATACTGCAAGCACATAACGGCTGGACTAAATTCCTACGGTATGGCCAGGCAGTATATGCCGCAGGCACATACTAGCTGGACTTAGAGTCAAACCGGTATGTCTGGCCGAGCCTGATTGTTGGCCAGACTTGTAAACGTCATTCAAATTAATGAATAATGTTGTGTAGGACTTGGGGACGACGTGAGTAGACTCTGTGACACAGAGCAGACTTGTAATCACGCATCAGGTAACGGACAAGACCCCAAACCTTAATTAATTAATAATGGACAGTAAACCTTTGTATATGTATCTAAATCTGTTTGCAAATTGATTGTGCATTTCACATGTCATATAGTTATTAATTTTATTATCTGTTAATGTATATTCGTATGTTAGGAATTTATTGTTTAGATATGTGAATGTTTTCGTTAGTGTGTGGAATGTGAAGGGGAGTGGAGCCATGTATATCTCCTCACACTAACGCCTTTTCGTATTGCCGTCTACCTTAGCAAGCTTGGTACGAGTAGGGTATCAGGGGGAGGACGTGAGATTATGACTTTGCTTGTCAACCAAACTCGAGCCCTGTCTCTATGTCATAGGGAGCTATGCTGGGGTAGGGCCATAGATACTGTCATAACATATAGGACTGGTTAGAAACAGAACCCACTTGCAAGCCCTTGCCAATAGGAGTGTAGGTATTGGTACGATATAGAGTATCAAGGAGAGGACGTGGTAGTGTAGATTGTAGCCTGACCATCAGACTCTAGCTCTATCTCTATATCGGAGTGAGTGACTTGGGGCAACAGTAGTAGTGTGGATTGGAGCTTGACTATTGGGTGTGCTCACACTCTAGTGCATGGAGGTGCGGTGGTCGTCAAACCTTATCATAGCACTTTGTAAGTCATACCTAATCCAATGTAATATTATTTCATGCATTTTGTATGTTGCATGGTCTTGTGCTTTACTGAGCTAAGTTGTGAGCTCACCCTATGTATATATACACCACTTTTTAGATATTGATGCAGGTTACACCATTGAAGACTTTATGGCTGCTCCAGCGTATGGGACAGTGGCTGCTATAGATACACAGGCAGTGGAGGAAAAGCATGATGCCTCATGCGAATGCTCTTACTGTGTGTTTCTTTAGGGTTATTTATTTGCTCTTTTCAGTTAACTATAGGAGGATGTAATAAATTATTAAATTATATTTTGGGATTTGAGAATAATTTAGATAATTATTTATTTACAATTAGAAACTCAGTTCATTTTTTATAAATTCCACTACCATTACTATTATTCTCTGATTGTGGTTAGTTTGCATTGGTTGATTTGTTGACACAGTCTATTGAGATCCTGGTATGAGCCGTGGTTTAGAGACTGTTCACTTACACTTCTAGTCCAGTCAAAATTGAGATGTGACAACTTGGTATCAGAGCTTCTAGACTCTGTCTAGTTAACCATTTATGCATCTAACTAAGTCCAGTGAACTGAGATAGGAAATTAAAAATCGTAATAAAAACACACCATAAGCTTGTTTGATGCTTGAGACAAAAGAAAGAGCATAAACTACTATTTAAGATCTAAAGTGAAACCTGTATATATAAACATCTGACAAATCAAAACAAATAAAATATCATCTTGAAAGCATAAACAAATGTACGACAGGGTATAGTCCACATGTCAGACAGTTACCCTGTTATCAAATAAACTGTATATGTATAGGAGAAGGAGATAATGTCTGGGCTATCATGGGGTCGGGGGCCTGGGAGGTATCGGATCAGTGATATCATAGTCCTGCTCATATGTCTCCCTGAGCCAGTGCACCAAGTCCTGTGTGACCCGTAGGCTGTGAGTAAGGCACTCCATGCCACTATTCATCTCGTGCTGGGCATCTCATATCTCCATGAACATACCCATCACCGTATCCGGAGGAGGTTGAGATGGTCATGCCACTGGTATGGGCTGGGATACAGTGTAGCGATGTCCTCCATGTGCACATACTCGCCACCCCCACCTCTGCTGCTGCTGTTGTTGTTGCTGCGGCTGTCGCCTGATTCCTAGGTAGAAGGGGATGAGCCTATAGCTCCTTGTCGCTAAGCTCCAGAACACCCATCTGCATCTTGTAGATAGCCTCTACATCTATATTTGAGGTCATGGTGTCCTCAAAAGCTGGCTCACTGTGCATGTCCACCCCTAAGCGTCGCAGTAATGCCATAATCAGCCAACCCAGCACACAGCGTTCCCCCAGCAGTTTGCAGGAACATCCACCCCTAACCAGGACCAAGGTGGATATCAGGGTAGATATCAGGGTGGTTATGAATACCAACCGTAATGGTATAGACAGGCACCGTACGGACAGGCACCATATGGGCAGAGTAGTCTTTCCAGAGCTATGGATGGATTTCTTAAACTGAAGCCACCAACTTTTAGAAGGAAGCCAGGAAAACCACTGTGGCCAATACAGTGGATAGTAGAGATGGAAAAGAACTTCTGATTGTTAGAATGTTCTGATGAATAGAAGGTACTATATGCCACGCATATGTTGAAGGAAGACGCCAATGGTTGGTGGAACTCCACCAGAGGGTATCTAGAAACCAAGCATGGCATCATCACTTGGGACATATTTAAAGAGGTCTTCTTTGAGAAGTACTTCCCAAGGAGTTTCTGGGACCAAATGGAGAAAGAGTTCCTTAGTCTGCAGCAGTCTCAGATGACAATGGAGGCTTGTCAGCAGAAGTATGAGGAGTTGTTCTTCTTCGCTCCTACTAGTATGCAGAAGAAAAAAAACTAAGGCCCGTCACTTCACAATGGGTCTTAGAGGTGTCATACGAGAGCATGTGTTAGGGTGTGGACTGAAGATTTACAATGAAGTTGTGCAGGTGGCTCGAGTCATTAAATCAAGTCAGAGGGATAGTTTCTTTGTGCAGAATAGGGGTCTGAAGAGGCCTAATACTGAAGCCCAGGGCGGAGGAAACAACATGCTTTACCGTCCATTTAGGCCACCAACCAGTACTGCACTACCCAAATTTGTTCCTGCAGTGACACTATAGGTAACTGGTCAGAACACCAATGTGAAGTGCTTCAACTGTCAATAGGTGGGCCACTATGCCAGGACATGCCCACTACTAAAGAAGCAACCGCAACAAGACAAGGTGTACACCTTTACCACTGAAGAAGCAGCTGCATTACCTGATGTGGTTACTGGTATGACTTTATACTTGCTCTTTTAGTTACTGCATTATTTGTATGAGCATGTAGAACTAAGGGCTAATTAAAAGCCTCATGTATAGTAAACATAGCAGGGGTATCCACCAGAGTCCTATTTGACTCAAGAGCCATTCATTCCTTTGTATCAGTGTCATTTGGCAAATGACTAGACCTAACCACCAAGATTTTGGATCCAAGCTTGTTAGTCTAATCTCCTATGGGACTGGAGGTGGTGTTAAAAGAATATTATAGACCTTGCCCAGTGCATATTGAAGGATGGGAGATGGAAGCCAATCTAGTTCAGCTTGAGATGTCTGATTTTGATGTCATTCTGGGAATGGACTGGTTATCCCAGCACTCAGCAAGCCTATTGTGTGTTGAGAAGAAGCTAGCCTTCAAGGATAGTGAAGGAAATGAGTTTAACATCACAGGGAGTAAGTTGCCTAGAAAGAGAAAGCTTATACTCTCTGCCCTTAAAGCAAAGAAATGATTAGAAAAGGGAGGAGTCCATTACCTCGTATCTGTGGTAGATGTAACTACTGAACTGCCAAAAATAGAAGATATTGAAGTAGTGCGAGAGTTTCCCAATATGTTTCCAGAAGACCTACCCGAATTACCACCAGATAGGGCGACTGAATTTGTGATCGATCTTCTGCCAAGGGTAGCACCAGTGTCTAAAGCACCCAATTGAATGGCTCCTATAGAGTTGAAGAAATTAAAGATTCAATTGCAAGGGCTGCTAGACAAGGGATTCATAAGGCCGAGTATATAGCCTTGGGGAGCACCTGTACTATTTGTCAAGAAGAAAGATGGAAGCATACGTCTATATGGACTACCAAGAATTAAACAAGCTTACTATCAAGAACAGGTACCCACTACCTAGAATCGATGACTTGTTCTATCAACTGCAATGTGCAAGTGTGTTTTCAAAGATTGATCTGAGGTCAAGGTATCTTCAGCTCAAGATCAAGGAGGTGAACATTCCCAAAATGGCTTTCAGAACAAGGTATGGGCACTACAAATTCCTTGTGATGTCTTTTGGATTGACCAATGCCCCTGCATCGTTTATGAAACTACTGAACCGAGTGTCCCATGATATGTTAGACACATCGGTCATCATATTTATAGATGATATATTGGTCTACTCCAAGGACAAAGAGGCACGTACAATATACTTGAGAGCAACTTTACAAGGATTAAGAAATGAGAAACTCTATGCAAAATTCAAGAAGTGTGATTTTGGTTGGAGGAAGTAGCCTTTTTGGGTCACGTGGTATCTGTAGAAGGAATCAAAGTGGATCCAAGCAAGATAGCAGCCATAGTAGGATGGAAAGCACCGAAGACAATTGTTGACATTCATAGCCTCCTGGGCCTAGCTGGATATTACAGAAGATTTATAGAGGACTACTCTAGAATTGTGGTACCACTCACCAAGTTAACCAAGAAGGGTGAGAAATTTGTCTGGACTGAAAAATGTGAAGAATGCTTCCAGACTTTGAAATCAAAATTGGTCTCTGCACCCCTTTTATCTATTCCAGCACTAGGGTTGTCGTTCACTCTATACAAGGATGCCTCTGATTTGGGGCTAGGGTGTGTGCTAATGCAGGGAGACCATGTAATAGCCTATGCTTTGAGATAATTAAAGGAACATGAAAAGAATTACCCTATATATGACCTAGAGTTGGTTGCGGTAATCCATACAATTAAGAATTGAAGACATTACCTGTATAGAGAAAAATTCCAGATCAAGTCTGATCATAAAAGCCTGACATACCTCTTTACTTAGAAAGATCTGAACATAAGGCAGAGGAGATGATTAGAACTGCTAAAAGACTATGACTGTGACATTCAGTATCATCCTAGTAAAGAAAATGTAGTAGCAGATGCCCTGAGTAGGAAGTGGATACAGAAACTTGAATCAAAACCTAGTACAAATGCTTCATTGAGTACTGCAGCTTCTGATTCGATGGAGAATGAAGAATAACTAATACTAGAGTTAGCAAAAGATCCGGTGGAGCAAGGATTGATTCACAAGTTTACCTTTATGTTCGCAGCATTGAAGATCTTGCCTGACCCACAGAGGAGGTGAAAGCAGCAGTCCTAAAAGACCTACACCTCAGGACAATACAGGAGGATTTAGAAAAGGGTGGAACCAGTCTTAACTTCACCTTGGATACAGATAAGGTGCTCAGGTATCATGGATGTTTGTGCATACCTGAGAGTGAGAATTCAGACATCAAAGATCGAATCATGATTGAAGCCCACTATACCCCATATTCGGTACATCCTAGGAGCATAAAGATGTACCATGACCTGAAGAGATTATACTTGTAAGACCCGCACTCCATTAACTAGGTCTAACCGTGTCGTGCCAGGTCTTCCCATCATTTCTGGACCAAGTGGACCGAGTGTGTGAAGATAAATCACAAACCAGGTATGAGAATCGAGTTAAAAACACTAAAAACATACCTAAGGTAGCATGCCTGGGTAGATATGGTCGACCATAAGGAAGGGAACCAAAAATCTCAAATCCAGAACCCCACAGTTGATGATTTCGACCCTACGATCGACGATTTATGGGACCGTATGATCGACTGTGAGAACCCAAATCAGACTCTGAGTTTTGGAAACTTTCGTAAACTAAGGGACTTCTTTCCTAATTGAAAGAGGACTCCATATGAAGAGTTTTCCTCTATATAAAGGACGTCCCTCAGCCCATTTTCACTCTTTTAGAACATTAGTAAACCCTAAAGGAAGAGAAGGAAGAGAAGGAAGAGAAAGAAGAGAAGGAGAATAAGAAAAAGTTAAGGAGAAGAATTTTCTAAGAAAAGATTAGCTCTCTATCACTGGCAAAGGTATGAAACGAATCTCTGAAGATGTAAACTCTAAGTATAAGACTTCTATGGAAGATAGGCAATATCAACCTATTATGATCTATGTGATTTCCTTGAGAAAATCCCAAGGAGAACCATGAGGAATGAATTTGAAGATTAGGGTTGATAAGAAACTACTAATGATGGCCATATGATGACCTTAGAATAAAACCCATTGAAGAACAAAAGAACTGACACAGGAAGAACTCAAATTTCATGTAGACTGTGACCAAAAATCTCAAGGTCGCAGCTACGGTCGACCATAGCATGACCAGTATGATCAGAGGATCGACCAAAGGCATTTGGGAAGATTTTAGAAATCATATGGTCGCAGCTACGATCGCACCATATGCAACCGTAGGGTATCGATCGTAGACAATAAGGTCGATACAGCATGAGACCATAGGATCAATCAGACACCTATCAGTGCTCTGTTTCAATTTCTGACTACTGTAACATGTCCCATATGAACCCTAACTTAAATTCATATAACTTTTAGATTGTTAAATCAATTCAAAGTGAATTTCAAGGCTTGGAAGGACATCAAGAATTGCTAACAGGTGAGGGAACAAGACCTAAACTGATTGGATAATAATAAACTATTTATTTTATTTGAGTCCAATGTCATGATTGATTCTATGCTTATATGCTTGTAATGTGCATCTCACATGTCATCCAATATTCTTGCTATTACTGTTTGTGCATATTTAATTCCGTTTATTTATAACATCATGATGATGATGATGATGCTAGGAATAGACATGTGAATGTATGTGTGTGGTTGGTGTGTTGGATGCGAGTGGAGCATCAGGGGGAGGACGTGGCATGGTGGTCTTCGACCTCGTCACCAGACTCTAGCCCTATCTCTACTCAAGTCTTGCCCACTAACATCATCGTATCGCCATTACCTTAGCAGAACTATTACGTCGTAGGGCATCAAGGAAGGTGTTCTCGGATAGTGTGGTCTCTGACTCTGTCGGGGGACCTTAGCTCTATCTTTATGGATGAATTGAGGGATACTGGGGTAAGGCCTTGGATACACTGTTTGGCATTAGGATTGGTTAGTTGCGAGCCCAGTTTGCAAGCCCTCGCCAATAGGGGCTTACGTGTTGGTATGGGTAGGGCATCAGGGAAGGTTTGGTGGTGTTTGATCCGGACACTTTAGCTCTATCTCTATTCTATGGTGGGTGCATATGGGACGACAATGGTGTTTGATCCATTGGATGGATTCACACACTCGTGTATAGAGGTGCGGCAACCACCAAACCTTTCTATAGCACATTGCAAACTTATAAACCAGACCAAAGATATGAATTGAATGCATGCATATGTTTATTGCATTATTTTGTTTACTCACTGAGCTCAAGTTGGAGAGCTGACCCTCGCGCACGTAATTCTTTTTAGTTTCTGATGTTGCAGGTATTACGGTTGAAGATTATGTCGACAAGCCAACATATGAATAGGTGACGGCTATGGATGAGCAAGCTGTGGAGGACTATTATGATTCGTTAAGCAAGCGTTTCAACTATGGATACGCTAAGTATTTCACTTTCGTATTTGGATATTTATAATATGTATTAAATTATGTTTTGATTACTTTGAGATAACTGCAATATTAATTATTTATCATGATTAGACCTCAGTTCATTATTAATAAGACTTCTGCTATTTACTTTATTTACTCTGATTATTAATGTGGAATGTGTTTTGGTTTAACATGATTGGCATAGCCTATACGAGATCCTGGTTGAACCGTTGGTTTATTGACGGTTATTCACACCATTCTGGTTAGTCCAGAATTGAGGTGTGACAACTTGGTATCAAAGCTCTCAGGCCTTGCCTGTCACACCCCATTTCTGTACTATTCAGAATGGTGTGATGAACCGCTAATAAACCAACGGTTCAACTAGGATCTCGAATAGGCTGTGTCCGTTTGCTTAAACCATAAACATCCACAACCATAATCAGAGTAAATAAACAATAGCGGAAGTCTTATATATTAAATGAACTGAGAATTCTAAGAGTGATAACATAAATAAAATATCCAATTATCTTTCATTGACTAAGACATAAGTAAATAAAATAATCAATTACATTGTCTGTATAATCTAAACAAATCTAATAAAAAACGCATGAGTTGCATTCACATGACGAATCATGCGACTCCATCATAACTTCAGCATCCATCGCCGTCGCATGTCCGTACATAAGAGCATTTATATAATCTTCTACAGTCGTACCTGCATCATCAACTAAAACATTCGACGTCGAAAGGGTGAGCACACATCACGGCTCAGTGAGCAAACAAAACAATGCAACAAACATATGCATACATTCAATTCATATCTTTGGTCTAGTTCATAAGTTTGCAATGTGCTATAGAAAGGATAGGTGGCCGCCGCACCTCTATACACGAATGTATGGAATCGTCCAATGGATCAAATACCATTGCCGCCCCCACATGCACCCACCATGGAATAGAGATAGAGTTAAAGTACTTAGAACCACACCGCATCACACTTCCCCTGATGCTCTACCCATACCAACACGTAAGCCCCTGTTGGCGAGGCTTGTAAACTGGGATCGCAACTAACCAATCCTAATGTCAAACAGTGTATCCAAGGCCTCACCCCAGCATCCCTCAATACGTCCATAGGGATAGAGCTAGGGCCCCCCGGCAGAGTCAAAGACTACACGATCTGAGACCACCTCCCCTGATGCCCTACGACGTAATAGTTCTGCTAAGGTAATGGTAATACGATGATGCTAGTGGACAAGACTTGAGTAGAGATAGAGCTAGAGTCTGGTGACCATGATGAACCATAGTGTCACGTCCTCCCCCTGATGCTCCACTCACATCAAGTACACTAACCACACACATACATTCACTTGCCTATTCCTAGCATCATCATCATCATCATGTTATAATAAACGAAATTAAATATGCATGAACAGTAATAACAGGAATAGTGGATGACATGTGATATGCACATTACAATCATACAATCATAGAATCATACATGGTATTTGACTCAATAAACGAAAGTAGTTTATTATTAGCTAATTAGTTTAGGTCTTGTTCCCTCACCTTTGATGGAGCGTAGATCCTCGTTCAAGCTTTATGAATCACTTTTTAAATCAGTAGAAAGGCCTAACAAGTCAATAGATTTTAATTAGAATTAATTCCAATAAATTTAGACTAACCTAAATCGTAGGGTCGCAGGTAGGTAGCAGTTTTCTGCGACCCTAGGGTGTAGGGTCGGACGTGGGGTCAGATACCAATCGACCCTACGTGCAACCACACCCTCCCTGGGACTTTCTGAGGGCATGTGGTCGATCCTGTGGTCTTGTAGGGTCGGATATCATTCGACCCTACGTGCGACCACACGTATTCTGAGTCGACCTTTCATTCTAAAGTCTATTTTTTCATGTTTGGATCCTTTGGCTTACTTTCATGGTCCATTCTATGATTATTTTATGGCTCAAAACTACAAGTTATACACTATCCATAGTCCATAATGATTTCCTTCATGAAATCTCTTGAAACTTGTCCATGGATGGATGATTTGGGTTTCTCCTAATCCTATGTTCTTCATAACTATTTTAGAATCTCTTATTTAGGTAAGGAATTAGGTTCATTCCTTTATTCAGAGGTTTCTCTAAAGTTTCCTTCTCTTCCTTAGTCTTCTTCTTTAAGTTCCTTTTCTTTTTCTCTTCCTTCTCTTTCTCTTTCTCTCACTTTCAATTAGGGTGGAGTGAAAGAGGCTAAGGGACGTCCTATTTATATAGGAAAACCCTCCATAATAAGTCCCAATGAGTTTAGGAAAGATCCCTTTAGAATTAGGAAAGTTTCCTAATTTTCAGTTTCTGTCTCTCATCGTAGGGTCGAACGTAGGGTCGCAGGATCCATCGACCCTACACTCCTTAATCATCCGACCCTATGACTAAAAAGTCATGGGTTGGACTTCTGTTGAGGTGGGATCGACCCTACCTGTCTAGGCATGCGACCCTACCCTCACATTTACTGTTTTTGAGTTAAACTCATACCTGGTCTTGTGATTTCTTCACGCACTTGGTCCACTTGGTTCGACCATGATAGGTAGACCAGGTACAAGGTGGTAAGACCAGTTAGTTCGATACAGGTCTTACATTGTCCATCAAACTTGAATACTTTCACTAGAGTCCATGAACTGAGTTAAGATAAATTAAAAGCTTTAATACAAACACACCATAAGCACTTGTGTTGGTTGAGATAGAACTTAAACAAGACAATAATGTACATATAAGAGGTGGAACCATACGTATATATAGACAGAAGAAAAAGAGAATCTAAATGTATTCCGATAAATAAATAATATATGGTACGGTCTACAAGTAGGATAATTGCTTGAGTATACAAAGGATATAGTACAGTAACAAGAAGGAAGCATCTGTAAAGCAAAAAAAATTAGAATACCGAGTTGGCACTCACAAGATGTGAAACTCGATGTATGATACGGAAAGAAGGAAAATGGCTAGTAATGCCTAAATCCCTACAAAGATAAAGGGAAAGATCTCGGGCTAAATGCAACAAAGATAGGAGAACAATGACTATACACCAAAAATGAGAGTAACTGTAAAAGAAGATAAAGCTATACTCCTGGGTGACGTGGAGACTCAGAGTGAGATCCATCACACGCTGATCCATTGCCCACTGATCATTAAGAAGAGGTTGCAATTTTACCCCACCACTATCTGGGTCGAGAACGGATAGTGAAAACTCATCTGAGTAGATGCTAAATAATGATAATCAGATTGGAGCAAATCAAGGAATTGAACAACTAGGCCATTCTAGCTAATCTACTTGGACTACCAAGTCCCTTGGCTACAGTTGTAATAAACTTGGCTTGACAAAAATGCAAGAGCAATAACAGATGAGACCGATTATGCAAGTTGTCATGGAAATCACTATCCAAGTTGTCAATGCTACACCAACACCTCCGGGTCAAACCAAGTACGGTACTGGTTGGTAGTAACACTATAACCCCAGCATATGTTAGTCGTAACTAGTGCCTACCATATAGCATGTTTTAGTAACACACACCCTAGTGTAAAAGTTTAGTGCACAATAAGCAGTGTATCAAGGTGGTTACCCTTATCAGCCACCGATGTATGGGATAGCTGCATCATGGTAGAATGATCTGACAAGGGTTGAGGAATATTTTCTAAAGATGAAGCCTCAAACGTTTTCAACAAAGGATCAAATCTATTGTGGTCATATAACTAGATATGTTCTTATAGGATGCGGTGCATTATTGAATTACTCTTATGATTATAGAGGATGCACATACCTGATTCTAATTCTCGTACCTTGACAGAATACCTTCTTGATTCAACCTATCAATTGGAGTTATAGATGTTATTCCTTAGAATTAGTCATGATTATACCAATCTAAGCTACTTTCATGATCGATAACATGAATAGAGATACCAACTGAATGAACAGTTAAAGGTTTAATCATTTTGAACGTACATCTTTCTGATTTATACCTGATTTATTGATGTACCAAAACTTCTTCAGATTTACTCTTGTAGTGCCTTGACCAATGGCATTATATACCCGATAGAACCTGTAACCATGAGGCTAAGAGTTGTAAAATCTCTACTTCCATGTATTTAGACCACCGTGCAATCTAACAACCTTTGGATGCCGGTTGGATTACCATGGATTTACTCCTGATCGTTAAAACTAGGTTCACTAGATAAAACAAGTGTTCTTTATCATACTGAATTTGAAAAAAGGAAATGAATTACTTTTGGATAAATATTCTGATTCTTATATTCCTTGACATCCGTTCATAGAGATTCTTAGTTAATAATGAAATTATTGGAGGAAGACGATGGAATTCAAATTAAATTTTAGTCAAGAAACCTCAGATGAAGTAATAGAGAATCTATTTTGAGATTGCTGGATGGATGGATAGGAGTCATGGTCTGTAAAAGAGTGCAGGAGCAAGAAGTGAAAACTTCCAAGAGCAGCTAGTAAATAGTTGATAGCGCTCGAATAGAATTAAAGATGGCTATATTGGTATGAAGTTTGACAAGGAAGAAGATTTCTAAAGGCATATCTAAGAGTAGATGCAAGTATGAAATTGAAAATGATAACATTGATAGTATTCGGATTAGTACAAGTAATACTGGGTTACGCCCAACGTTAAATGAAATGATTAAGTAAAGACTAAGAAAGTTTGGCCGAATTAATGAAATTATAAGCATATATCCCTAATGCTTATAGGTAAACTTGGATATGAAGTGAGTCACAATCACAAGATACATTTTGAGGTATATGATAAAGAGATCAGGGTAGAATAGCAACGATAAAAGAGGTGTAAGTTAATGAGCTTTTTGGGATATAAGATTATTGGTGTTAGTCTTTGAAAAAAATCATAAGAGATGAAGGAACTAGACAAGGTCTTAAGAACTTTAAACCAGATTTTGCTAGTTCAAGCTTTTTTGGACTAGATGTTGTAGTGGGTAAATGTTATGAACATTGTCTGAATCATATGGATGGATAGAATTTGGATGCAACCCAGTTCGACTTGAGATGGCAACCTTTGACGTCATTTTGAGGATGGATTAGTTGTCTCAAGACTCTACAAGGCTATGATATGCATATAAGAGGTTGTCATTCAAGAGCAAAGATAGCACATAATTTAGTTTTATTGGAAGCACTGCCTACGAAGTGAAAGCTAATCCTCTCTATGCTAAAGGCGAAGAGATGCATTGAAAAGAAAGGAGTTGGATATATGGTATCTGTGGTATATGTTACCAAAAAAGCACCACAGATGGAAGATATTGATGTGATGTGTAAATTTTCTAATGTGTTTTCAGGAGACTTACCTGGGTTATCATCTGATCGTACGACCGAGTTCGTCATCGACTTGTTACCAAGGACGATACCGGTGTCAAAGTCACCTATAAAATAGCTTCTACGGAGTTGAAGGAATGGAAGACTCAACTATGGGAGTTATTAGACAAAGGTCCTAATTAGTTACGTATTTCACCACGGGGAGCGCTAATGTTATTCATAAAGAAGAATGACGATAGTGTCAGATTATGTATGGACTACTAGAAATTGAACAAGCTCACCATAAAGAATTGATGTCCATTGTTACGGATTGAGGACTTGTTCGATCGGTTATAAAGTGCAAAGGTGTTCCCTAAGATTGACCTTGGATGGAGCATCATCAATTGAAGATAGATAGTGACAATTTGAAGATGACTTCCAGGACCAGGTACGGACACTATGAGTTCCTGGGTATATCCTTGGGATTAACCAATGCACCAGCATATTTTATGGAGCTTATGAACCGGGTGTTTCATGATATGTTGGATACGTCGGTCATAGTTTCATAGACTATATATTGGTTCATTCCAAAGACGAAGAAAATCTTGTAATGGACCTTAGAGCAACCTTACAATGGCAGAGATTGGAGAAGTTTTATGCCAAGTTCATGAAGTGTGATTTCTGGTTAAACGAGGTTGCATTCTCAGGGTCACATAGTGTCATTAGAAAGGATAAAAGTGGACCCAGTAAGATAGAAGCAATTGTATGGTGAGAAGAGCCTAAGAACATTGCGAAGATCAAAAGTTTCTTGGTTTTAGCTATCTATTACAGATGATTTGTGGAGGACCACTCTAAGATCGCAAAACCTCTTACCAAGCTAACCAGGAAGGGAGAGGAGTTTAATTGGACTGACAAGTGTGAAGAATGTTTCCAGACTCTAAAAACAAGATTGATATCAACTCCCATCTTGATCGTTCTGACACCAGGGAAACCTTTTACCCTACACACCGATGCTTCCGAATTGGGTCTAGGATGCGGGTTGATGTAAGGTAAACAAGTGATTGCATATGTTTCAAGATAACTGAAAGAGCATGAAAATAATCACCCAACTCATGATTTGGAGTTAACAACTGTGATTCATGCAATCAAGACTTGGAGACATTATCTATATAGAGAAGAATTTCAGATTAAATCGCATTACAAGAGTCTTACTTATCTCTTTACCCAGAAAGAATTGAACATGAAGCTAAGGAGATGGTTGGAACTCCTGAAGGATTAAGACCGTGATATGCAGTGTCGCTCGAGCAAGGCTAATGTGTAGCTAAAGCTTTGAGTAAAAAGGGGAATAATGAAGCCAGAAGGAGGATCTATTACGAATGCCACCTTTTGTTCTACAACAACATATTCAAATTTAGAGAAAGAGCCGCATATGATAAAAACTTGTGATGATCCAGTTGAGTGAGAACTTATGGATGAACTTATGGAGCAATAGTTCCTCGCTTACGTTTGTAGCGTTAAAGATCATCTCTAATTTGATAGACGAAGTAAAGGTAGTAATTTTATTAGATCTATATCTAAGGGCGGTGTAAGAATATTTAGAGAAAAGAAAAACCTAACCCTGACTTACATCGGATGCGAAAAAGGTCCTAAGATATAGAGGATGATTATGCATACCTGAAAGTAAAAAACACTGATCACAGATACAAGATAATGCTAAAAGCCCATTCTATTCCATATTGGCTACATCCTAGAAGTACAAAATATACCAAAACATGAAGAGATTATTTCAGTGGAAGGGAATGGAAGTATTTGTGGCTAGATGCATGTTTCAGTGACTGAATTATCAACAAGTAAGGGATGAAAGACAAAGACCAACATGGCTTACCATAACCACTATCGGAGCCAGTCTGAAAGTGAAACTGCATTACAATGAACTATGTCACCGATTTGCCACTGAATCCCAGATCAGTTGATGTAATTTGGGTGATTGTTGATTGCCTTATGAAGATAGTTCATTCCATTGCTATACGACCTTAGTGTGCTTTGGAGCGACTAACTAAGCTATATGTGGATAATATTGCTAGATTGAATGATATACTTGAAAACATTGTGTCCGACAAAGATCCACGCTTTACCTCAAAGTTTTGGGAAGGATTACAAAAGGCTATGGGTACAACATTGAAGTTTTGTACTGCATTCCATCCTCAGACAGACGGACAGTCGGAGTGTACTATTCAGATTTTAGAAGACATGCTTCGAGCTTGTGTCATTGATTTCAAAGGATCATGAGATGAGAAATTACCATTGATTGAGTTCGCTTATAACAACAGCTATCAAGCGACTATACAGATGTCACCCTATGAAGCACTGTATGGTAGGAAATGTCGAACTCTTTTGTTTTGGAATGAAGTTGGAGAACGAAGTATTGTTGGACCAGAGTTTGTTGAAGAGACTTGTCGAGTAGTCAAAATTATCAAGGAAAGAGTCTGAATAGCTCAGAACCGTCATAAGCAATTTGTAGATAATCGATGCAGAGATCTCGAATTCACCATAGGTGATAAGGTATTTCTGAAAATATCTCCTATGCGTAGTTTGAAAAGGTTTGGACAGAAGGGAAAGCTGTGTCTCAGATATATTGGACCTTATGAAGTTCTAGATAGACGTGGAAAAGTAGCATATCAGTTAGCACTACCACCATCAATGTCTAGTGTACATGATATATTCCATGTCTCACAATTGAAAAAGTACATTAAAGATCCAACACACATGTTAATAATGGATCCACCAGATTTGAGTGAAGATTTGACGTTCAAAGTAGTTCCTTTTGAGATCACTAGCCGAAAGATGCAACATCTTCGCAACCACGACATTTACTACGTTAAGGTTACTTGGAGAAGTCAAAATGTAAAAGAAGTTACATGGGAAGAAGAGAACGCTATGCGGAAGCAATATTCTCACATATTCGACTCGGAAGGTATGTGCAAATTTTGAAGACGAAATTTATATAAGAGGGCGAGAGTTGTAAGACCCGCACTCCACTAACTTGGTTTAACCATGTCATGCCAGGTCTTCCCATCATTTCTGGACCAAGTGGACTGAGCGTGTGAAGATAGATCACAAACCAGGTACGAGAATCGAGTTAAAAAATACTAAAAACATACCTAAGGTCACATGCCTGGGTAGGTATGGTCGACCATAAGGAAGGGAACCAAAAATCTCAAATCCAGAACCCCACGGTCAATGATTTCGACCCTATGGTCAACGGTTTATGTGACCATATGATCGACCATGAGAACCCAGAACTGACTCCGTGTTTAGGAAACTTTCTTAATTTGATGAGGACTCGTTCCTAATTGAAAGAGGACTCTATATGGAGGTTTTTCCTCTATATAAGGGGCGTTCCTTAGCTTCTCTTACTCTTTTAGAACCCAAATTGAAACTTTAAACCTAAGAGAGAAAGAGAGAGAGGAAGAGAATGAGGTTTGCAGAAAACAGTTCTATCTTTCTACAACAAGCTTAAGGTATGGACTTAACTCTGTAGGATAGATCAGATAGGATAGGTTCCTTTCCATCAAATTAATGCGTTGAATCTAATGTAACGATTTCGGTTATGAAATTTCTAAGCAAAACCATAGAGAATAGGTTAGGGTTAATGGATGAGGGATAAACTAAGAATATTGGCCTTAGAATGATCATTAGGGAGGACCCCATTGATGATCCAAGAGGAGGAACTCATGTGAGAAGTAAAAATCAACCAAACTACGTATGGTCACATTTATGGTCGACCATAGGATGAGAAAGTATCGACCACAACCATTCGAAAAGAATTCAGGAAACATACGATCGCAGCTACGGTCGAATGTAATGCGACCATAGGGTATAGACCGTAGGTCCTACGATGGCATATATTGCTACCATAGCATCGACCGTAGAAAAACAGTAAGCATATTTTAAGACCAAACAAGGTTTTTGACTACTATAACTTGGTAAACTTAAACCCTAACTTACATACATTAATTGTTTAGGATCCTAATAGATTCAAAGTGACTTTCAAAAGCTTGGGAGAGGAACAAGGAGAGGAACAAGCATCGATCAAAGGTGAGGGAACAAGACCTAAACTAATTGGTTAATAACAAACTATTTATTTTTATTGAGTCCAATGCCATGATTGATTCTATGCGTGTATGTTTGTAATGTGCATCTCACATGTCATCCAATATTCCTGCTATTACTGTTCATGCATATTTAATTCCGTTTATTTATAACATGATGATGATGATGATGATGCTAGGAATAGGCATGTAAATGTATGTGTGTGGTTGGTGTGTTGGATGCAAGTGGAGCATCAGGGGTAGGACGTGGCATGATGGTCTTTGACCTCGTCACTCTAGCTCTATCTCTACTCAAGTCTTACCCACTAATATCGTCGTATCGCCACTACCTTAGCAGAACTATTACGTCGTAGGGCATCAGGGGAGGTGGTCTCGGACCATGTGGTCTCTGACTCTATCGAGGGGCCTTAGCTCTATCTCTATGGACGTATTGAGGGATACTGGGGTGAGACCTTAGATACACTGTTTGGCATTAGGATTGGTTAGTTACGAGCCCAGTTTGCAAGCCCTCGCCAATAGGGCCTTACGTGTTGGTATGGGTAGGGTATCAGGGAAAGTGTTGGCGGTATTTGATCGGGATACTTTAGCTCTATCTCTATTCCATGGTGGGTGCATGTGGGACGATAATGATGTTTGATCCATTAGGCGGATTCACACACTCGTGTATAGAGGTGGGACGGCCACCAAACCTTTTTATAACACATTACAAACTTATAAACCAGACCAAAGATATGAATTGAATGTATGCATATGTTTGTTGCATTGTTTTGTTTACTTACTGAGCTCAAGTTGGAGAGCTGACCCTCGCGCGTGCAATTCTTTTTAGGTTCTGATGTTGCAGGTATTACAATTGAAGATTATGTCGACACACCAACATATGAACAAGTGGTGGCTATGGATGAACAAGCTGTGGATGACTATTATGATTCGTTAAGCGAGCGTTTCAATTATGGATACGCTTAGTGTTTAACTTTCGTATTTGGATATTTGTAATATGTATTAAATTATATTTTGGTTACTTGGATATAACTGAAATATTAATTATTTATCATGATTAGACCTCAGTTCATTATTAATAAGACTTTCGCTATTTACTTTATTTACTCTGATTATTAATGTGGAATGTGTTTTGATTTAACATGATTGGCATAGCCTATACGAGATCCTGGTTGAACCATTGGTTTATTGACGGTTCATCACACCATTCTGGTTAGTCCAGAATTGGGGTGTGATAACAGCGATTTTGATTGGAGCTTGACCATTGGGTGTACTCACACTCTCGTGTATGGAGGTATGGTTATAATCTATGATTATCAAAGCACATTGCAAACTTAACCAAATCAAATGATTGAATGCTACATTATGCATATTGCTTGTTGCATGTTTTGTTTCTCACTAAGCTAATTTATGAGTTCACCCCACGATATTGTTTTCTTTTTAGTTTCTGATGATGCAGGTTATACTGTGGACGCGTCAATGCTTCCTTGTTTGGAAGAGTAGTAGCGATGGATGGTGGAGAATGAGCATGACTCGTCAAGCAAATGCCACTACTGTGTCTATCTGTAGGATTTTATTTTGGTATTTAGGTTATAAGACATGTAACGGAATACTATTATTTTATGTTTTGGTCAATACTTGGATAATTGGATATTATTTAATTATGACATTAGTTTCCAGTTCATTATTTAATAAAGACTTCCGTTGATATTTATATATTTTGATTTTGGGTTAAATGTATGGTTTGATGGTTGGCACGGTTCTTTAGTGATCCTGACTTGAGCCGTTGGTTCATTGACCATTCATTCACAATTCTGGTTCGATCAAAATTAGGGTGTGACAAACAATGTGCACATAATGTGTTGGATGTCATCAGAAATCTCGACAGCTAAAACTAACAATCTTTCCAAAATGTATTGGGTTCGATTGATTAAAACTGAGTAAAAAGAGCTAGAGGAGAGAGAAAAGAATTTGATTTCTTAAAGAAATCTAAATTTTGGAATGATATGAACTCTTGAATTCATCCACTATTTATAGGGTACAAATACCTTTTCATCAGAACCATAGGATGAGACACTTGCATCTGATTGGACAGCTCAAATGCACCCTGATTAATTACGAATGCTTAAATCAATGACCCAAATCATGTCCTTTCATATGTATAGGTGTCTATCTATGTATAGATATAAAAAGGAACACACCTCTTTGTATTTGTGTCTTTTCCAAAATGACATTTACCAAAGGGCACGCCTATGCTAAAGGTGTCAACGGGCCGGTCCCGTCTAGGCCAAAATGGTATCGAGCTTTATAAGTCCAACCCAAAACATGTCCATTAAGGGTTCGGGTTGGGGTGGGCTGCGCTGGACACATTAACTATCAGGCCGGTCCGGTGGACTTGAACCAGAGACCTCGCCTGTGAAGTAAATCATCGCACCTATGATCCAACTGGGTTGGGCTTATCGGGCCAATTTCGGATTGGCTCGGTTCGATTTGGGCTTAGCTGGTTTATCGGGCCCATACTATATAACTATTATCTTATTTCTATCCATAAATTTATACAATTGTAAGTGGTTGAGTTTTGATTGATCTCAAAGGCATTTGAACATAGATAATAGATTGCATATTTGCTTTTTTTTTTGCTATAATTGTTTTAGATCCTTAGTCAATTGATTATTATTTGAACAGCAAAAAGAATCGATTCAAGCTAGCTCGGGCTTCTTAATAGGCCTTACCGGTATTTGGGTTGGGTACTATAGGTTCGGGCTAGTTCGGGTTTCTTAACAAACCGGTCCAGTCCAATTTCGGTTTGGACTGAAACAGTGTTGGACTTTACAAGCCTAGACCCGGTCCAGGATGGGTTGGGGTTATATCGGGCTGGCTCTGTCCGTGCTACTGGACCGGGCCTAGATTTGACACCCTTAGTCCACGCCCACGCCTATGGCCCTGCCCGGCTCGGCACTCGCGCATGCGAGTTAAAGGCAATCCGGAACCCACAGTCTCCTCTATCAAGAAACAACATTTATTTTAAGGGCTTAAGATATAAAGGGTCATCCCTTATATATATATATACTATCCTTCTCCAAAGTCCTTAAGCAATGTGGGACTAAACCTTCCTACATTACTTTTATCAATTCAAAAAAAAGCTTCGAAAATTTCCCACTAAAACAAAAATGAAATATTTGAATTTTATTTTTAAAATCTTTCGAAACTTTTAGATCATTTGACTTTTTAAATTACACGTCATGATGTATCCAGTCATAAAATGTGAGAAAAAAGTAATAAAGTAATGAGTTTAGAAACAATTATGAGGAAGTGATCAACCTTCAACCCCACATTGGTTACACATAGAAAACAGTAAAAGTATTAAACGATGCATGATTACTCATGGAAGATGCAAGTTAAAATATGATACGGGTATGATATATGTTTCAAACGGCAATGCTTAGAATATAAAGTATTTTACACATATATTTGAGGTCAATATGAAAACACGCATACTAAACGGCCAAATCCGATACAATAGTACGATATATGTTTAAAACGCATTTTAATTAATACAGATCCTAAAAAAAAAAACAAATTATAATTATACCGCAACTGTTCCTAGATGTCCACTGCATGGTGAATGGTGGATTAATAGTTAAAATATGGCCAAATTAAAATATAATTTTTCCACACACTTTATTATGATTCATCCCTTCAGTATCTGGGACCCAATCTCTCAACTTTTCCACCCCCTTGCTTAATGGAAAAAAAAAAAAAAAAAAAAGAGAAAAAAAAAAAAAAAAAGGAGAAAGGGAATTCATTGGATTCAAGCCACATGGCGTTGCTTTAATCCAAAGGTGATGATGGCTAGTGAAGTAAACAGACTTACCTGCAATGTCAAGACATGTTGAAACAAAATATTAGACTCTATTTGGATTTGGGTTTTCATTCATTGGAAAAAGGCTTCTTTGGGGAAAACAAAGAACAAAGTTTCTTCTTCTTTGGGAAAAGAAAACCAAGAACGAAAAAGAACCTTTCTTTCAAGAAGACTCTATTTCGATTTGGATTTTCAAGAGAAAGTTTGGTCATGAGGTGATGAACAGTGTCCTTCAATGCTTGGAGTTCTGCTTCCTTCTCATGAAGTTTCCTCTGGCTTGACTGCAAGTTAGTTTTCAGTTCTAAGATATGGTTTCCAGCTGTAAGATCTAAAAACCAGTTCTAAAAAACCAGTCCCTAAAAATTTTCGTTTCCTACTCATCCTCCCCTCCATCGATTTTCACATATACATCTGCAACCAAAAGCAGATGTATCACATTCGAGCCATCGGATCTTTGAACACCCTAGTGTATCAGATGGATTTGGACATCCGATTTGATTCTATGAGATATAAACTGATAAAAATGGAGAAATCAATTCTAAACCACAATATGGAAATGAAGAAAGAAAAAAAAATGAAAAAACTGAAAAAAGAAGAGAAAATTGAGAGAAAATTGAGAGAAAAGCCTATCGAAAATGGGAAGAAATTCTGTTAACAACCCATTAAAAAATAGGGAAAAAAACTTAATGGGAAAGAAATCTGAGAAGAAACGAGAAAATGAACTTCCGATTTTTTTATTTTTCGTGATTTCTGATCTTGTTTTCGTGATTTTCGATTTTTTTTCTTCATGATCTCTGCTCTATTTCCGTTCACTTTTCATTTTTTTAGATCTCTGGGTACAGGGTTTTGTCTTGGTTTTCTCTGATTTATTTTTTATTTCAGATTTCTTTAATCTTTTTAAACCTCAATGTCCTCTTATCTCACTAGGATTTCCATCAAGATTTCCAGAACTCATTTTACTCCGAATTTCTTCATTCTCTCATTTCTTTTCAAATTTCAGCAAGTTTCCCATTAAGTTTCTTCCCTTTTTTTTTAGTGGGTTGTTAATAGATTTTCTTCTTATTCTTCTTTCCCCTCTGTTTGCAAAGAACCGATGGTGGGGAAGATGGGAGCCCTGTGAGGTGATTCCGGTAGAACTCCTGCGGCGGCATTAGGTTAGATAACTGAGAATGACTGAGGTTCAAGCTTCTTCTTCGTGAGGCCGGATACAAAACTAGTTACCTTCTGCAACGAGTCTCTCTCGTCTGCAAAACCCAAATCGATTAACTATCAAGCAAGATACAATACTTACCCGTTGTAGATAAGGACATACAACTTCATATGTCTTCTCCGTAGGATTATCTCACTGCCACATGGTGCGAATCCATCGGGCAATTGTCGTCTCCAATTGGTACAATAATTGTTGTACCAATTGGAAACGATGTAGATGCCACAATAGAATGGATCCGCATCGTCTCCTCTCAGTGGTCTGGGAGGACAGTGGCAACCTTCTTTGGATGGTTGCCACGTGACTCTCGGTGAATTTGAGACCCACGTCCAAGCCGACAAGCCAAGCCGACAGGAGGGTGTTGGCTCGGACGTGGATCTCGGATTCACCGAGAGTCACATGGCAACCATCCGAGAAAGATTGCCACCGTCCTCCCAGAATGACTGGAAAGAGACGATGTGAATCCAGAATGATGAATGATCCCTTCTTTCCAAAAGGCAAATGTCTATTTGCCTTTTACTATATCTAAAAGATAATTGTCCTCTTCAAGTTACTATATTTAAAAGACAATTGCCTTTCAAGTTTCCAAAAAAGACAAACATCTTTCATTTTGAATGATCTTAAAATGATTTTTTTTGTGATTAATTTCCCTATGAATATTTTATTAATTTAAAAATTTATTAATATTAAAAGACTATTCTAACCCTCATATCTAACTTATCCTCTCATATCCGTCAAGTAAAAATCTAACGTTCCCAGGAATCTGCAACCACCTAAATCGTGGTTACAGTCACAAGAAACGGGGATAGTCACATACAAAAGGAATAGAAAAGCAAATATTGAAAATGGAAGTGCGATCAAACGAGTAACGAAAAAGAAAGAAACACAGAGAGAGAGGGAGGGGATAAAAAAACTTACTGCAGACATAAGCGAGAGATCGCAGGGGCTTCGAGTTCCAGGGATAGAGAATCGGAGGAGACCCCGTAGAGAGAAGATCGGAAGGACGGACAGACAGACAGACAGAAAAAAAAAAGTGAACAACAGGATAGAGAACAGCAAATGTTGGGTTGTGGGTGGAGAGAGAGAGAGAGAGGGAGTTTTAAGGCAGTGACCCTCCAAAAGAGAATCCCAATTGGGGTTTTGTCTTGTCTCCTCTCCTCCCCCAAACAAAATTCAGAATTGAATATTGAAATATTATTCCACGCTTCCTCTGGTCAGTCGCATGGTGTACACGTCGCCCAGTGGAATGGTGGTGCGCTTCCAACAGCGGAAACAATATCATTGTGTCTCCCAAATCTGTGGTTCCAATCCCAAGAAATGGGTCTGAGAATCTGAAGAAAAGAGGACTATTGATGGGTTGTTTACCTTCCATTTTCGAAAAGGTCTTTTGATAAACTAAAACGAGCTAGGAACAGGCGGATTTATCACAACTGAGAGTTGCAGCAACGGAGTTGCAGGGGTGGAGTTTTCTAATGGTAAGGGTTTTACATGAAAATAAAAATGAAAGGTAAAAATGGTATTTTACATGAAAAGTAAAAATGATATTCAATGGAATATTCTTAATCATATGAGTCTATTTATATTTTAATACTATAGAAAAAATATTTGTCTTTTCTTAAAACGTTTGGGGAGCATATGTCATTTGGGGATAGGATAAGAGAGGCAATCATCTTTTTCGTTTTCTCAAAAAAAAATATCAATGATTGCTTTTCAGCTCTCCTCCTGTTTTATTGAATGTGTAAATCCTCTCCTACCATAGAAAGATCTGCGATTGATCGAAGGGTTGGAGATCAGTCAATCCACTACCAATTTATGGTAGGTGGGACAACTGAAATGCAGGCCTGGTAAGCCACAAGTGCGCGGGGAGGATTTCTACACTTTTATTAAAGTTCCTTTCTCACCTTGGAAAGAATAAATCCATCAGACTAGAGAGAGATGTCCAACACCAACGATACAACCATTCCCTATGTGGTGGAAGATTGTCGAGGACTCATCCAACTATACAGCGATGGTTCCATAGTCCGATCCTCTCAACCACTCAGAGACATCCCTGTCCGTGATGATGGCTCTGTGCTCTGGAAGGATCTTCTTTTCGATCCAGTTCATGATCTTCACCTCCGTCTCTACAAGCCAGCTTCTTCCACGAACACAAAGCTTCCAATCTACTACTATATCCATGGCGGCGGCTACTGTGTCGGCTATCGCAATTGGCCCAACTGCCACAACTACTGCCTTCGTCTCTGTTCTGAGCTTCAAGCTCTCATCATTTCGCCTGATTACCGACTCGCACCTGAAAATCGCCTCCCAGCCGCCATCGAAGACGGCTTCGCTTCCGTCAGGTGGCTTCAAGCTCAGGCCGTATCTGACAACCCTGATTCTTGGTTACCTACTAATGTGGTTGACTTCGGACGAGTTTTCGTTTGCGGCGACTCGGCCGGCGGCAACATCGTTCATCATCTAGCGGTTCAAATCGGTGCTGGATCTCCTGGATTGGAGCCGGTTCAGATTCGAGGTTACATACTCTTAAATCCTTTTTTTGGTGGGAATGTGAGGACGAGATCTGAAGCGGAGGGGCCGACGGAAGCGTTTCTCAATTTAGAAAATATTGACAGGTGAGTTATCCGATCTCAAGACTCAATCGTCCAGATGACATTGATTCTGAAATTAAAAATCAGAATCGGATACAGATCGGTATCCATCTCAATTGATTCCAATACGATTTCATTTAAAATTGGATCAAAATTTGGCTGGGAATCAGTTGGGATCGATTCTGATGGACTTGACCTAACTCGGTTGGATTCAAATTAATTCGAATCCGAACATTTTTACACAGATAGATTTTCCTGCTAGTTGAATTGAATTTAACCATTAATGGTGATCACATAATGTTGACAGGTATTGGAGGTTGTCATTACCGATTGGAGCAACAAGAGATCACCCATTTGCGAACCCATTTGGACCTGCTAGCCCAAACCTTGAATCAGTGGCTCTGGATCCAATCTTGGTTGTGGTTGGTGATCATGATTTACTGAGAGATCGTATTGAGGATTATGTAAAGAGATTGAAAGAGTGGGGAAAGAAAATCCAGTTTGTTGAATTTGAGGAACAGCAACATGCGTTCATTACACTCGATCCATACTCTGCAGTAGGAAACAAGTTGATGCAAATCATCAAAGAATTCATTGTTGACAACTCAGTCTCTGAGTAGCACCAACTTGCATTTGCTCTTGGAATTCTCTGTAATTTCTTTTTCCCTAACTGTTCCAATGATGAGGAAGTAATAAAGATCCATTTTTACAACTAGACTTTTGTCATCGGTTTGTATGCCGATAGAATTAGATCTTTAATCATAGTCCCTTAATTACCAAAACTATCCCTTATTTATGCATTTAGATCTCAAATCTTAGTTCCCTTATGGCATGTTTGATAAAATTTCTGTTTCTGGATTCTATGGATTCTGATTTCCAATGAGCTATTTTGGAGTAGAAGCACGTTTGAAAAGTCCAGTTGGATTTCAATTCCCACAAAATGAATCGGATTCAGAATAATTCTAGAATCAAAAATTTTGAAATCATAAATACTTGCTCCAAACTGTTGGATCAACTTTTTGAGAGAAAGAAAAGAGTCGATTCTCACTGACTCTTACTTGACCACCACCACCACAACCACCACCACCGCCACCACCGACCACCCACCACAGCTGCCACCACCCACCACCCACCACCCACTTCCACCATCGCCACCACCACCACCACCACCACCACCACCACCACCACCACCCCTACTGCCACCACCACCATTGCCACCTCCGTCGCTGTCGGCACCACCACCGCCACCACTATTGCCATCACCACCACCCACCACCGCCACCACCACCACCACCACCATCCCCGCCACCTCTACCACCACCACCACCATCACCACCGCCGCTGCCACCTCTACCACCACCACCAACACCACCACCACCACCACCACCATCACCACCGCTGCTGCCACCTCTACCACCATCACCAACACCACCACCACCACCACCACCACCACCACCACC